>JABCQV010000143.1:0-51325 GCA_013186375.1 Fusarium aywerte | reverse complement strand
GGTTTCTGGGGGGCGGGGGTGGGCTTGAGATGTTCGGTTCTGAGTCATACTGTATCTGCACTGTCTGATGGGCGACAATACTCCCGATGAGCACAGTAAGAACTGTTCGGCTCCGCAGAACCTAAGAATTAACCTGCCGATGTCTTCTGGAGATATCGTAAAACTAATGTAGAACTTCAAGCTTAGGTATAGGGTGTTAAGAATCAGTAAGCAAAAGAGCTGACCAAGGTCAAGTTACATTGCCCAAGTTAATTCACCTCATATAGTCTTAGCAGTCAAGTCTTTGCTACCTAGTCCGAACCCCCCTGTACTTCATCTTATGGTCCCATCTGTCGTCCCCCAAAATTTTCCCGGTAGGCGAAATACATATTGCATTTTCAGGCCTCATCCATCCATCGTCAAGTCAACTGTAGCGCCCGTAACCCCGCAAGCTAACAAAAGGTAACGTCCAAAGCTGGGAAAGTGTCTCGGCATGGGTCAGGGATCCATGAAAGTCGTGGATGCTCAAAGATCACGATGGTGTGTCGTGACAGAACTGGACTGGCAAGGCATGGAAGAGGTAAGGTAAGGTCCTTCTGCTGCTGGCAGTGATAGACCGAACCATGACGCCCCAGGGACGCACGAGGCATCAATTTTTAATCCCTTCCCCAGCTCTTTTCTCTCTCGTCTCCCCCTCCTGATCTTGATTCTGACTCCTGTTTGACCATACTATCGTGATTTTCCCACTTGAATCAAATATCGCTATCGATCCTTCCACCTCCACAATCAATTTCTCCCCCAGATCCTCGGCTTCCTGTGGACATTGTTTCCCCTCTTCCTTCCCCCACACCGACGCAGATCAGCTATTCAGATTCGACGTTGTTTCATTTTTTGTCGACAACTACTCTCATCGGTATATCAATCTTGAAACAGAAAAGAAATCTTGTATTGGGACTGGGACACGGCTGCAACACTCGTATCACCTGGTCACCAATATCTCCGAAGCGCATGCAGTATTCAACATCACTCTCGGTAGATGGAAACCGCATGATTGACGTTGTGATCCTTTGATCATCTATATTCGCCACCATATATAGCTGTCACGATGTTGCTTTATACCAGGCTTGCACCCCCAAAGGTCCCCAAGAAGCGCTCGCGAGCAGGTATGTCAACTTGTTTCTTCTAGAAACATTCTTTTACACCCCTTGTCGCGTGGCACGGGCATTTGGCTGACCTATACATGGTTTATTGTCGCACAGGATGTAGCTATTGGTGAGTTTAATCAATAACCCTTTCTTGTTTCAGCGCATTGACTAACCTCATATCCGTCCAGTAAAGAAAAGGTACACAGCTCACTCAAAACGTGCAGTTGGTATATCATACTGACTTGTTTCTTGTAGAAGAAGAAGTGCGACGAAATTCGACCTGCATGCGCTCGATGCCAGGAACGCGGCCAGGAATGCGTGTATGAGCCTGTCCGACCTCGCCAGAGGCGGAAGCGCGAGTCGACTGTCCCATGTTCGCCATTCGATACCAATTCCTCCTCAGGTTCAGACAGGGCAACTCAGAGTTTGGATGCCCAAATCTCATCGGATTGGAACGACGATACGCACGAGAAATCAGCCGACGAAGACTCTGACGAAGCTCTCGCCAGTACTGGGGCACCAACACTCAACACCTCACTCGTCAACCGCACTGCAAGCAAAGCTGAAGTCAATTCCCTCGACTGGAGCCCTACAGACCTCCCGTTGATATCTCCTCTTGATTCGGTCGAGTTTCAATTGCCCCCCTTTGACGAATCAAAATTTGTTGTGCAACATATTGAAGACCGAGAGGAAGATGTCGAAGAGATTGTTCGCCGGGAGTCTGTTACTATCAACATTCCCACAACAACTTATGCCGGAACATATGCTCCCGCATATGCAACTCCCGCACCTTCCTTGGCTATGATTGCACCTGTTCCAGCGCCATCTCCTACGCTTGAGTTTTGCTCCCCGATGTTCTCAGAGTTCTCTGGTCGCACCAACCGACGCGCTCTTGTGGACCATTTCTGCAATGTTTTATCACATCTCATCGTGTTTCGTGAAGAGAGTGGTAATCCTTTCCAGCAACTCGTTCTTCCCCTGTGTCACGAGAGCCAGCCTGTTACCAACGCTATTTATGCTCTCGCGAGTGCTCACCTCGAATATCGTGGAGTTGAGAACGATGAGAAGAGTGTTTATTTCCACAACAAAGCCATTCAAGGTCTCGCACGGTTGATCCAAAAAGGAGCAGGCGCCAATCGAAATGAACTACTGGCTGCTATTATGCTTCTGGTGTATTATGAAGTGGTGAGTCTAGACAGATAAAACTTGGCCGATGGCAGAAACTGACAATATGACAGTTGGTTCAAAAAGGCCGATCTAACATCGTCGATGGTCACCTCAAAGGTGCCATGACTATTATGAGCAACAATGGAACTGCCACCGACCCCACAGGCGTCTTTTTGGAGCGGGTGAGCTTTTTCATGGATTTTATATGTGCAATTGCTGATGACTTATAGGCATTCCGCTTTTATGATGTGATTGCAGCCCTGTCGTTCGGTACTGCTCCTCTTTCTAGCGCTCCAGGCACCAACTATCTGGCACCATTCCCTCCTCTCGACTCTGGTGGTGCTACATCTCCTCTTAATAGTGTCGACACTCTTCTTGGCATGGCCACTTCTTTGTGGCCTATCATTCACCGACTCTCCAATCTTTTGGCCCTCAAAGATCAGCTGGACGTTGCTGTTGCCAACGAAGAGGTTTCCAAAGTGGCGGTTCTCAGGACGGAATTTGAAACTTCGGCAACAGCCATTGAAGCCGCACTGGAGGATTGGCACCCTGTGCTGCCCGGGAATTCAATACTGAACCAGAATCCCGAGCAATTAAGCCCTGAGCAATCGGCCGAGAGGAGTCGCCTCCAGAGTATCCTCAGTAACGCTTTGTCCTACCGTCATTCTGCGTTGGTCTACCTTTATCGCACCATTTATAGCTACCCACGCAGGCACCCACTCGTACAACGCCATGCGCACACCAGCTTAACTCACTGTGTTGGAACTGTCAGCAATACCGGTCCTATGAGCGCCCTTCTCTGGCCATTGTTTGTTGCCGCTTGCGAAGCCACTACACTTGCTGACCGCGATCTGGCACGTCAGACGTTCGTCGCTATCAACCGCCGGCAGGGAATGACGAACATCGACCGTGCATGGACTATCGTTCAAGAAGTATGGAGACGAGCGGACAAGGCAGATATGCTGCAGCAACAGGAGGAATCAATGACGATGGGTATCAGAAGTGGAGGTGATCTCTGGCGAAGAGTCAGTGCGGATATGGGTGTGACTATCGTTTTTGGATAATATGAACAAAATGACGGATGATTAAAACGACAGCGACGGCAGTGAATTGGCGATACCCATCCAGCAATTGTACACAGCTGGAATATTTCAGGAGTTGAAAAGGACTTGGAAGCGAAGTGATAATACATCATTCAGGAGGGCTGGGAGCACTACCTGGCGTTGATTTATTTTTGCTGGGGTCGACAATCTACAAACTGATTCTTGGCCTGGTCATTGAAGTTGCAGTCAACTATGTTGACTATACTTTGTATATTTGTATATATGTATATATGAAGCGATGGGTTATTCTTATTATGAATGAATATCCGGAATTTACTTGTGGATATCTCAAGACAGTTTGGTTTCATTGCATCCTAGACACTACATATTGACGCAGCGTCTGTTTAGTGGATCTCGACACAACTCGCCACTGATATTCAACGGATCGAAGGCTCCATTTCCTAGAGTGGTGATGAGGCAGGCGGTGCGTGATGATCTGCATTAGCCATGGCATGTCAACGTTGAACCACTGGATGACGAAGCTTAGAAGAGAGCTTTCTTGGGGGAGGAGCTATTGGAAGTATTCCAAAGGTCAATCGGCAAATCTGGACTATAAATGGCTCCCCCGCGTTCTGATATCAGAGCCCGTTGCTCCGGTTTGCTTGGCTCTTCATGTCCATTCGATCTGTACAGGGTGCCCGGATCATGGGATTGACAACTGTCTAGCGCCGTGGGGTAAGCTTCATCCTTTAAAGATGAAACAAGCAGATCGAGAATGTTTCTAGTCATTTTCGGCTAAAGGGGGTTTTGTTCGGGATAGTGGTCGACTGTGACGTCTTTGTAATCACACATTTCGAATAATAATAAGCCTATATCACGAGTGGGAAAGTAACAAGTCTTGTTAAGATGATTTGTGAGCACCACCTTCATAAGTGCCTACTCAATAGCCTGCATGCATTTCGGTGTTTGAGTGTGAGATGCATCATGTCAAACAGAGAGCATTGTATAGACCAGGGTACGCAGCTTAATTGGTCACTTGATCTATGATAATCACTAATAAGGGGCTGAACGAGGCTGCAGGCGGGCCGTCATGTCATGTTGGCTTTTGCTTTGTTTTAGTCTAATAACTTTGGGTCGGGCTCGGAGGGTTAACGGCTAGGAAAGGGGAAGGGAAAAAAAAAAGAGACAAAAAAAGACAAAAAAAGAAGAACGTTTTATGGTGGAGGAGGATTGGATGAGATGAATTCGTAAGAGAGGGCGAGAGAGAAAAGAGGAGAGAGTGTGTCAAGGCTAAATCTTGCCACTGGATGGATCATGAATGTGACAATGTTTCGTTCCTTCGTGCCCGGTTTTGTTTGCTGTTGGTTGATGCATTAGTAGCTCAGTAAGTTAGCTTCTTTACTTTAATCTGCACCGTAACGTCTTTTCTCTACCTATTTCTACAACAACACGACGACAAAACTGCCCATATCTACACGTATTGGTTGAGGTTGTTTATATCTGTTTGTTAGAGACTCAATCCATCATATCTAGAGGTATGTTATCATTGCTAAGTACTTACCTTAGTATTTATTGTTTGTCGTCTTTGCTCTGGTCATTTGAGCTCTCGAGTTCCTTTCACTCTCCACATGAGCGAGCATCTACCCCACTTGCCTAAACACCACCATCTCCATCCCCCAGACCTGACTCCCTGCCTGTCGTCCACTTTCTTTCTTGGCTGAGGAAAGGAAGCCGACTTCAACCTACAACCTTTTACTCTCATCCCCCAATTCTGACCTTATCCCCCTCTAATAATCTATAATTACTCACTTACTCTTGTCGCTTCTCTTATCTACATCAAACATCGTGACTTATATTTGTCATCTTCCCTTCTTATCCTCCTGAAAGCCTAATCCGAAATCCCTGCCTGCCTCTCGGCCCAAGGACTCGTCACTGTCACTTGTCGTCGCCCGTTGGTTTCATGTTCCTGACTCCCTTCGCACGACCAATCCTGAACATGCCACAGGCCATTGATGCACTCCCGTCCCTTTAGCGCTTTCGTCCCATTCGATACCATCATCATCATCTCAACCTTTTTAACTCTTCACAGAGCTTACGAACCAGACGAGATCGCAATCTCTCTTGTCGCATCGCATCCCTTGCATCCTATTCCCCGAGGTTGCATTGCCTCGCCACCTGCTGCATATTTCGCCCAACACCAACAAGCCACAACCTGCAGCAGGCTCAGAAAGACATCGAAACCCCGCTAGTCAGCTTGTCGCTCCTTCGTCATCGCCTTTTGGATGTTTATATCTCTGTCATCCAACCTTGCGCCAAGCTCCTAGACGTTCGATTCCAACTTTCGCTTCTGCGCCCACTTCCGCAACTTGAGAGAAGCATCACCATGTTCTAGCCATGAGCACCCAGACCAACACATCGGACACGGTTCCGCCGCCGCCGCGTCCGATTCGCTTCGTACACAATCAGGGACAACCGCCCTCTAAGCGGCGCCGAATAAATGCTGCGTAAGTGTTTTCTGGTCCACTGCACTTGCCCCTGTTCGCGGTACAGCACTAGTCGCACGACTCTAAATTTGCAATCTACTTGAAATGGCCAACATAGTCCTTGTGTTGCGTGCGGATCTCGAATCGTCACTCTCCAGTCAATTGCGAGGTGCTAACTCCTTTGCGGTTCAGGTGTTTGACTTGTCGGAAGCGCAAGACGAGGTGCGCTGGCGAACGACCCGTCTGCTCTACATGCACCAAGAACGGACACCGCTGTCTAGGATATCCTGAAGAAATAAAGAGGGAAGATATCGACAAACTACCAGTGGACAAGGCTGGTCACGATCGCGACGAACACGAACACCACAACTACCACGATGAAGATATCAAAGTTGAGAAGGTCCCTGTGCAAGTCCAGCGCACACCTGACGCACCCACTCCCCATGTAGCTTTAGAGGCTACAATGTCGCTCGCGAATATGATCGATTCAAAGCACGACACGACAGAGACTCCGAGTGCGCCCTCGTACAATAGCCATCATCCTTCGTCCGTTCCCGCGCAGAACACACCTTCCCCTACAGCTGTACGCAAATCCGAACGACATCGCGTCCCCTACTTTCGATACTTTGGTCCCACTGCTATCGTTCCTGGCTTCAAGCAAATGGTTGTCTCCGTGCGCGATCGTCGGCGCTCGACGGCTGGTTCAATGGCTGGAACGTCACCTCTATCGGCACATAGTGGAGCACAAGGAAGTAGCTCAGTTGTTGATAGCGAGGCGATTCACGAGGAACTGCCCACCTACGACCCGAACGATCCGGCCCCGGTTCACCCATTGATCATCAGTCTCATCAATACCTTCTTTACACAAATGGGTTCCAGTTACCCCTTCCTTCGACAAACCAAATTCTTGCGTATGGTAAAGGAAAAGAGGGTTGAACCTATACTTGTCGATTCGATATGCGCTTTATCGGCAAGGTTCTCAGATTCTCCAGCCCTCACAAACGGAAACGACAAAATGCCTAGGATGGAACGTGGCTTGGTATTCGCGCAAAGAGCCCGGCAAGCCACTGTCGATACGTTCCCATGTCCAACTGTTGGTGCTGTGCAAGCCTGTCTGCTGATGGCATATGAGGGTTTTGGAGCGGGCCAAGATAGTGCGCTTTGGATGTACCTTGGCCTGGCTATTCGAATGGCTGTTGACCTGGGCTTGCAAAAGGAGGTTGGGGTTCAGTACCATGGCGAAAAGGACGCGTTGTATTCCCAGAATTGGGGACGCCAGCCAGTCGACGAAGGAGATTCGGAAGCAAAAGCAGGCGAAGCAAGTCATTTGAACCCCCAAGAACAAAAAGAGCTCGTCCAAGAGCGAATGGATACATTCTGGGCCGTTTTTGTTCTTGATCGTGTCATTTCATCAGGGACTGGTCGTCCTGTGACGTTTCGCGACGACGACTTGGAACTCTCAATCCCAGAGCCATTTATCGACCCAGCGACTAATTGGCCGGCACCGTATCCTATTTTTCTGCAGATTATCCATCTTTATGGGCGTGTCTGCGACGTTCTTAACAAGGTTCGCAATGCGCAGGATCTCACCAAGGACACATGGGACAAGCTCGGTGAGATGGAGCATGAGCTGACAAGACTTTATAAGAATTGGGACTGGCGGTTGCAGTTCAATGTGAGCAACTTCAAGGCGTACCTGGGAGCAGGTCAAGGCACCACCTTTATCCTATTGCACTTTTGGTTCCATGCCCTCTTCATTATTCTCCATCAGCCAACCCTCCTTACGCCCTTTGCTGAGCTTCGCAGTGAGCTCCAGCTCCTACCAGACAGCCGCGAGCTCAGTATGAGCAGCGCAAAAACAATTTGCGACATCCTGTCATTTGCGGACCTGATTGATCCTAAGAGTTTCATCGGAAACCCTTTCACTTGTCAACCCATTTACATCGCCGCCTGCGCCTTTGTAATGGAGTCAAGTGCCAACGCGTCCAGCTCACCTTCGAGAGCGAACTCGCCCCCGGGCGCCCAACACGCTACCTCTGCGGGTAACAAGTCTCGTGAGGCGAAATCATCGAGACACTCTCTGTTGGCCTCTGCAGCCAATCAGAACTACCAAAAGTGTTTTAATTCGCTACAGCAAGTCGAAATGTACTGGGGTGGTGCAACATACATCATAACTGCTTTGGACCAAAGAGCTAAGGGCATTTGGGACTGTGAGACCTACACAGCGGAAGAGTACGAAAGTACAAAAGCACCTCGTAGGGGCAGCAACGGTGCATTAAACAACCCTTTCCCCAAGTTTGAGAACAAGGCATCTCCAAGGTTATCAGGACCTCCTATAGCATGGACGCTGGCAGGAACAGCCAATTCGCCAAACTCTAGTTTGACACTCATGTATCAAAACCGGGATTCGCCGGCTCAAACCGGAGTGCAACAGACACAGCCGCCACGAGTACCAAGCACGCCGCCAGGCAACATGATCTTCGATCCAATTCGACAAAGCCTACCAGATTCGACGGGCATGCTTGCTCCTCCAGCCTACCCCCAGCATAACATATCGGCTATGAGGCAATCGTCTCGTCCCACTGTTCCCCGTCGGACTTCGAACCTTTCAGCGACAAGTGGCCAAACGAGACCCACTGTCCAGTTTGATGGAGTACCTGAGGATAGCGAAAGCCACGACTTTTACGCTGGGCCCAGGTTCACACCGACGAGCCAGCCAGCTACTGGATTTGATGCATACAGTGTCTCGCCGCCAACAGCGATGACAGAGAACGGAGTGACCCCGGCCACTACACTCTCAGGAGCAAATCACATGTACTTCGGCCAGAACAACTTCCCATACACCATGCCGTGGGCAAATTCAATGGGGAGCATGGATGGGATTACCTTTGACAGCCAGGATATCGATATTGCTGCCTTGGGACTGCAGCAATCAGATATGATGGGCCCTTGGTTAGACTATTTCCCTTCGGATGTGCTGGGTCTGTTAGAACAGCAACATCCCCATATGGGCCAGGGTGGTCACTGATTTGAGTGTTTGGTTCATCATTGACTCGAGCATACGTTTATTGTCATTGTCTATAGACCATGTCATGATATACTTGCGAGGCGTCTATATGGTACACGGTTTTGGCGTTTATCATTGGTACAATAAAAAAGGGCTGCTATACCACATCGAGATTTCCCGAGTTCGAGCTTGGCGCAGGCAGGCGTATTGAAAGTGGATTTGAGATTTATGAATTGTTTTTTTGTATATATACACGTTGTGGAGAGCTTATCCGTAGACCAGAAGCAATGTAGGAGCGGCCTGGATCTAAAATAATACAGATTCTGAGATTGGTATAGAATACGGCAATTACTTACAGTTAGCAGTCTGGGTATGTGCAACGAAGTCCTACAGCTTTGCTTTGGCATCCTTCAACCACTGCTCATACCAAACCTTTCCAAACTCCTTTCTCTCACCCTCTCTAGCCTGCGCGTCATCAAACCTCTTTTCATGCGCCTCCATAGGTAGGCCCTTCATGAACTCGATCAAACCCGCATACATCTCCATCTTTAGCACACCATACACACCGGACTTGCTCTTGTCAATGAGTTCCTTCTCCTTAACAAAGCGGAGCAGATCTTCAATGCCTTGTGGCGCAATACCGTCGGCTATACCAGCTGCTACAGCTTCCTCGGCTGAGAAGCGCTTGGCTTCAAGAACAAGGCTGCGGTACGTTGCGTGGGAGTACTTGACGCGGAACAGAGCTGACATGGCGGGCTTGAGGGGTGCGCCGAAGACGAGCTCGTTGAGGCAGAGGTAGCCGCGTGGGGAGGGAGCCAGACGGTAGTCTTGAGATGTTGCGAGCATCAGACCGCCTGCGAAGGCGTGACCGTTCATAAGAGCCACTGTAGGCATAGGATATCTGATACAGTTCGTCAATACGCATATTCACCAGCTAGAAGAGGGTTTTTCTTCTTCTTTAAGGACATACGTCAAGAAGCGGTTCCAAACATCATACAACAATGGCCAGAAACCGTCGGTAGCAACAGCATGTTCAAGATCAAGTCCATTGCTATAAAACTTTTGAATTCCCGAAGTTGTCGCCACAACGCCGTGAGGATATCCAAACTCGATGATATCAAGCGCGTTGAGAAAGGCCTTGAGAACAGGCGCCGTAAGACGGTTGTCGGGAGGCGATGTGAGAGTGAGCAAGTACACTCTTGGTGAGGGCTCGGTGCATGTGAGAGTGCCGCCTGGATGAACGCCGCATTGGGGGATTGGGAGTGTGAAGAGAGCAGACATTTTGAAGGTTAGTTATTGAAGAGGGATGTGGTGAAAGGAAGTGAGAGTGGTAGGTAGGTAGGTAGGTAGGTAAGCAAGTATACAGTAATCAAGAGGCGTGGAGACGGCTAGGAGAAACACCTCGGCTTGTTTTGAGGTTGGGGTAGACCCATTGATCCAAGATTGAATCTCGGTATGAGACATTGTCTTATGGAGGAAGAAACTGCTTACTATATTATGAGATACTATAGGATATATCTTAAAGACTTATGGTATTACTGTTTGTCTTGGCCATGTTATTATCATTCGCTATAGATATCCTCTGTTTGGGCTTGCATGTGAACTTGAACAATTAAAGATTCCGGGGTAAAAAAAGAAAAAGGTACGTACCTCATGATAGAATGCAGTGGACCCCACTTCCCATGACAGCCACGTACTGTACCTCAATCTAGACTACCAGGTAGGTACACTCTCCAAAGTGCCCCACGCTAGCTCCAGCTTTCATTTCCCTCTATAACTCCAAAAAAAACCCCCACCAAAACCTCCCTCTCATAGGAACCAAGAACTTTCAGAAAGGAAGAGTGTGGTCATGACTCGAGACGCCAAAGATAAAGGCTCGATCGTCTTCTTTCATCCTGACCTTGGCATCGGTGGTGCAGAGCGTCTTGTCGTAGATGCTGCTGTCGGCCTTCAGGAGCGTGGGCATCGCGTGGTGATATTTACGAATCACTGCGATCCAAAGCATTGCTTTGATGAATGTCGCGATGGTACATTTATTTATTGTCTTTGCTTCTCTCGTGCGATCGCATTGACTGACACTTCCAATAGGAACCCTCGATGTCCGTGTTCGTGGCCACTGGCTCATCCCTATGTCCATCCTCTCCCGCCTTACGATCCTCTGCGCCATCCTCCGCCACGTCCACCTCCTCATTCACATAGCTCTCACCGGCGAGCTTCATGCTCTGAACCCGCGTGTCTTCATAGTCGACCAACTCTCCGCCGGTCTCCCTCTTATGCGCTATATCGCCCCCGCCAGCCCGATCCTCTTCTACTGCCACTTCCCCGATCTGCTCCTCGCCCAGGGCCGCGAGTCTGCCCTCAAGCGCCTGTACCGTCGCCCGTTTGACTGGCTTGAAGAATGGACCATGGGATTTGCGAGCGCCGTGGCGGTTAATTCGGGCTTTACAAAGGGCGTTGTGAACCAGACGTGGCCGAACCTTAAGAAGCGCACTGAGACAAAGGTGGTATATCCTTGTGTGGACACTGACGTCAAGGACAAAGAAGATGCTGGTAACGATGGGGATGTTCCGTTTAAGGGAGAAAAGATCATTTTGAGTATCAATCGTTTCGAGAGAAAGAAGGACATTGGTCTTGCGATCAAGGCCTTTGCTGCTATCCCTGAAGCTGAGCGCAAGGGTTGCCGACTCATCTTAGCTGGTACACTACCTACAAGTCTTATTCTCGGATAGTTTCGGATACTAACCATTGCTCAGGCGGCTACGACCCTCGCGTTTCCGAAAACGTTCAATACCACGCCGAACTCGAAGCCCTCGCCTCCTCTCACGGTCTCGAGCATCTCACCACCAAGACTCTCATAACCGCTCTATCTGCGCCCGCCTCCGTCCCTGTTCTCTTCCTCCTCTCGATTCCCAACTCTCTCAAGGCTTCGCTTCTTCGTTCCGCACGTGTTCTTCTCTACACACCCAGAAATGAGCACTTCGGCATCGTTCCCCTCGAAGCCATGCTCGCCCGGACGCCTGTTCTTGCCGCCAACTCGGGCGGTCCTGTCGAGACTATTGTAGACGGTGAAACAGGGTGGCTGCGATCGCCAGACGATGCAGACGAGTGGGCTAAAGTGGTGCGTCTTGCACTGAAACTCAGTGATTCTCAGGTTAAGATCATGGGTGATAAGAGTGAAGCGAGAGTCAAGGATATGTTCGGAAGGGGGCAGATGGCCAAGCGATTTGACGAGATTCTGGACGACATTGTCGATGAGAAGCCTTCTATATCCTCTGTGCGAACGACCGTCAATGTCGCCGGGGTCCTCGGTGTGTGTCTCTTGGGGTTAGTAGCTTCAGCACTTTTTGCTCGTATGGGGAGACAAGATATGCTATCGGAATTCGCAGCTTAATCAGATACATGGCATAAATGGCCAATGTGATCTAGAATACTTAATTAGAATACGGACATGACCATGGCTGCTTGTAATATACCTTCACTACTTTTGCTCTCGATACCAGATGGTCAAATGCGATGTTCCAAAGTTTGACAGGTTCAAGCGGCTATTTATTATCGGTGTCTTGTGCTCAGCACTCGACACATATCCTCAAAGATTAGAATATGTCCAACAAGAAAAGCAACACGTTTCCTCCCTATATCTATGTATATGCACCAAAGTCCCTTGCTCGTTCCAACAGGCTGGTAATAACCCAGCATGAGAAATGCAAAGGATCCTGATTTGTGCTCCTGCTCATTCAACGTCTCCGATATATAAACAATGTGTCCGTGTACACAGGACTGTCTTCCGGCAACACGGATACGTTCTGGGCCTCTGCCTCGGTTCAATATGCCTTCATCTTATACTCATCTCCAGTCATTCCATCTCATAACCCATCAATGCTCATTTCCTCATCCGGACATCTGTCCACCATCTCTCATCCCACCTAGGAGCAACTCATCCCACAAAAAAAAAAAAAAAAAAGAGAAGAAATGCGGAGGAAACTGTTTATAGCAATTGAGCCACCCATGATATGCCATAAATAGCAATGCAGTAGAAATCCCTCTCTGGGACTGTAACAACGGTCTAATAACAAGAAAAACACCTAATGTGATCCTAGGCCCCGTATATATATCGATGGCCTAATGCGTGAAAATATCTCTCCAGACAGCTGGTAATGCAACTCAATCCGTAACAAAAAGACACAATGCTTATCTGGCATGTGACAAAGTATGTGATAAGAGAAATAAAAGAACTTGGTAAATATTGCCACGAATGGGGAAGGGTATCATGGTTCATAGGGTGACGTCCCCTCGTCACCATATGCAGAAGTCGGCACCTTCTTGGCAGTCTCGGTGCTTGCAATGCTAATATTGGTATCGCGCCTCTTGGGATTGAAGGCCGCAGGTCGTGGTGTACTTTGTACTGGTTTCTTCTTCGACTTGGCCATCAGAAGTATCCCATCATCGCTTTCATCGTCGTCGTCGTCGAACTCATCGTCCACAGGTCGTGCAACAGGAGTGCTTGTAACAGAGTCTCGAGCGCCGCCTTCGAGGTGTACAGCGAGAGAACCGCTGTCCATAGCAGGGGGATTACCATAAACTTGATCGATAGGAAAGCCATCAGGTTCCTTGTCAAACGCCGGTGGCGTCAAACTATCGGTAGTCTCAAGAAATTGAGGATGAGCGCTGACAATGCCTGGTTTACAGAGGTATTCAGCTTCCATATCAGCGGAGACAGAGCTGGCACCACTTAGTAGAGCTGGCAAGGAGGGGTCGGACTGGAATGCCAGCATTCGTTTTGACGTGCTGGCAGTCAAAGGAAGCGCTGAAACGGGGCTGGTGACTTCGCTTGGACTGGTTGAAGGTGTGGCCAGAGCCTCCATGGAATCTATACTTGAAGACTTGGTGGTGGGCATGGTGTCTGCGCGAGGAAGAGGCTCATCTCGATCCCATTCCTCTTGAATAGGCGAGGGTGGGCAGGAGAAGCTGATGTGTTCCGAATGTGGTCGGTCGCATCCTCGCATACAAGGATCTTCTGAGTGACGTGGGGGTGCCGTTCTGGTAATGGGAGCGCTATCCATTCTCTGCAGTGACCGAGGTCTTGTCTTTGTGACCGTATGCGCATCAACAACATGAGTTGATTCCGAATGGCTATAACGATGTCCGGCAGCCGCGGCAGCCAGAGACGAAGAGAGCAGAGATGCCTCAAGCCGTCTTTGATGCGAGACCTTGCCCAAGTCAACAGACTTGACAGGCTGTCGTCCATGGCGAGGGGGTGGTTGAACATTACCAGGGGCAACTGTGGTATTGACACCCACCTTAGGGTCAGCACGCTTGTCAGAGCTAGAGAAAAGCCCACGATCGACAGATTTTGACCGCGAGCTTTCATCCATTGCGTCCACAAGATCCATATCACGAGTCTTCCGAATAGTCTCGGCTCCAGAGTCTTCTTGTGAATCAGCTTGACTAGCGAAACTCGGGGTTGTGGGTGTAGTTTGAGAGATAGGCACAATAGGGCCAAAATGCAGAAAATGAAGTGCAGTTTTGCCGTTTCCGTGACTGTATGCATGGCGATGGAATGGCCACAATGAAGCTGCCGATGTAGGTTTATCAGGTTCACGATGAGACTCACTTTCACTATGAGCATGAGCATGGCCTCGGTAAACGCCAGCTTCGGGAAGAACAGTTGCCAGAGGATCGTAGATGACAGATTCAGGCTGAGGGCTAGCTGTCGTACTGACTGACAGGGGATGTTCGGGTGCAGAAGCATCACGCATCGCATTCGCAAAATAATCATCCGGGCGAAGGCTCTTGCGTCGATTGTCACGGTATTGTTGTTGAGGAGTCGGAGGTCCGTTGTTGTACATACTGACACTATCGCCGGCGGAGCTAGCGGCACTACTGTTGGCTCGACGTCGCGTTTTGCTATCACCTCGTTCCACTAGGGGGTGCATTACCTTGCCTACAGCTTTCTTAACAACTGACCGAGCACGCTCCAGAAAGGTAAGAGGCACGACGGCAGATGACATTTCTCTCTCGTCGACTTGAATCTTGCGGCCAGATGAGGGCCGGGCAGGGTCGGTATCATCAAGCCAACCGATGGGATTCGCCATGTCTTGGACGACCCATGGGTGACGCTTGATATCTCGAAGCCGGATGCGGCGCTCCGGGTTCTTGGTGAGCATCTGTCGCAAGAGATCAACAAGGAGATTGTCAACTTCTTCATAAACCAAGTCATTGTCGTCACGGTAGGGGTGGGTATTCTGTCGCTTGTAGAGGGATGTCGCAGCCGGAGAAGTAGACGGATGAACAGGCATCAAGCGACGCTTGGGGATATGAACCTCTTCGGTAGCAATCTTTCGGAACATTTGAAATTCATCTTCGGCAAGAAAAGGAATTCGAGCGTAGATCAGACAGTAAAGGGTCACACCAAGAGACCAAACATCAATTTGTTCAGAAACTTTCGGCTGCTCTGTGTCCAAGTCGGTGTAGCACAGCTCAGGGGCGAAGAAGGCAGGTGTTCCAACTGTCTTGGCGAGTTCAAGATCATCGTCAAAGTCCTTAGCCTCGGACTCAGATACAGTGTCGTCAGGTTCGCCGTCACGGATAGGTCGACCAAAGTAGGAAACACCAAAGTCTGAGATCTTGACGCGGTGGTCCTTGCTCCAAAGGAGATTCGCAGGCTTAATATCGCGATGGACGACACCTTGATAATGCAGGTACTCCAATCCTAGCACTGTATCTCTGAAGGTCGAGCGAGCTTGGTCGAAAGTGAAACATGGGACATAGGAGAAGTCATCCGAAAAAGGGTCATGTTGCTGAGGATTGAAATCAAGGGATGACATGTGAGAAATAATCGAGTCAGCCATACTTGGAGAGCGACCACGGAAGCCCTCCTCGACGTAGGGACCATACATAGTGCCGTCTAAGGCGGTACTAGAGGTGGGGTTGGATCGAAGGCCCAAGGGTGTTTCCATATCGTCTTCCCAATTGATGAATTCATCAGGGTCTTCTACCGCGCGGGTCGATGAAACAACAGAGCGTGATCGAGAATGTCTCCTAGACTCCTCGCGGAATGTTTGTCGAGAGGCAGGTCGAGACGGCGGTCCATCACTCATAGCAAAATCCTGCATAGAGGACAGGCGAGACTGACTTCCCAGGCTGCTGCTAGGCTCGTCCGCTCCGCCGTTTTCGAAGCTCCAGTTCATTTGGCCTGGGTAGTTTTGGGCCATTTTAGCTCGCTTCATTTGCTTGATAGCTTGGCGATGCTCAAGCAGCTGTTCGTAGCGATCCTCCTCAGGAGTAGGGAGCTCGCCCCGCATCTCGCGTTCTATGCGTCGTCGTTCGTACAGACAGATGTGAGGGAGACCTTTCTTTCGCCATACGACTTCTCCAAGTTCTACATGCTCGAGGACCATGTAAATCTTCTTGAGTTCGGGGTCGTCAATAACTTCGAGAAGAGCGACTACGTTGGGATGGCGGATCTTCTTCAAGATAGCGATTTCCTTCTTCGTCTTGTCTTGAGGAGACTTGGCCGTAACTTTTCCGAGACGTCGCTTCTTAGAAAAACGAGGAATGATCTTGATAGCCACATTTTCGCCTGTCTCGAGGTTCCGGGCCAGCTTGACTTTGCCGTGCATACCACGGCCGATTTCTTCGATCACTTCATATTGGTTGATAAGTTTCCGACCCGTAGCGGTATCTGAATCAATGAGCGCCTTATGCGTCCTATTGACAAATCAGTTAGTGTCGGAGAAGTGTAACGGCCGGTGCATGCAAGACTCTCTGGCCTTTCCCCTGCCACAGGCGCAAAGCCGATTGGAAGCGGGAGGAGTGAAACCACAGAAAACTAGGAGATCATATTCCCGTAACAATTTCTAATGCTTACTCTCTAACTTTGTGCATCTGCAAAGGGTGCAGCAGTGGACTCTGTGCATAGTTCGGAGGCGTATTGTTCTCGGAAACGGAGGTGACGAGATTTTGTCGAGAAGCCGAGGGGCTGAAGAGACCTGGAGAAGACATGGGAGTGCTGTTTGCCGTCCTTAAGGGCATCGAGGAAGAGGAGGGGAGGTGAGTATGTAGCGGCGGGGTTCTCCGGTTCGTCGACGAGAGGGAGGTGGACGACTGTTGTTGCGATAGTGATTTGTGATGATGGCGGTGTGAGTGGTGGTGATGGTGGTTGTGGTAGTATTGCGAGGGTTCCATGATGGGAGATATTGTTGTAGCGGCCGTGGTCGCCTCGACATGCTGGAGGGGATCACAGACTCGCAGAGGCGGGCCTTGAGTAGCTGAAGTCACGACGGACGTGAAAAGAGAAACGATCTATAGTACCATTGTCGCGTATATAGAGAGCAGCGAAGATCGAGTGCGAAGATCGGGGTCGAACAAGTAAGAGGTAAGTAAGGTGAGGTGCGAGAGATTTGGTGAGGAAAGTTGAGATGGAGACTAGTTAATAGTGAAATAGGATGGATGGACAAAACAGTAAAGCAAGTGGAGCGGTGCAATGAGAGAGAACAGGTCTTGTGTTTTTGGGGGGGTGGATTTTTTTAGTTGGTGTTGGACCCAGTTGGTGATGATGGAGGTGGGTGGGCATGGAATTGCAAGTGGGAACTTGCACAGTGTCCGTGTCTATTTCTCTCCATTGAGTGTGGTTCGTAGTGGCGACCATGAAAAGAGCAGCCACTGGTTACAACCACCCAGTTTGACTTGATAGCGGTACCGATCTGGTAAGTCTCTACCGTGCGAGGACTAGAGGCTCTGAGCTAGGCTGGGGTCCGTGCTTTGACCCATGGCGCCATGCTTCCCTTTCTGCTTTCTCGCACTTTGTCTCTCCCTCACCATCTTCAGATCAACCCGGGACCAGAGAGATACCATCTATTACGCACACGACCCTGAGCTGTGCAGATTCACCCCTCTCCTCTCTTCCCACTCTCCACCTCGCTCAGGAATCTCCCACTCAGTAGTGGCCACCGTCCAGCGTCACCGAAATACAACACACAACATGTGTCCGTTCCATTTTCGCTCAGGCCGACCGGCTTTCGTTGTCCCCAGCAGAAAAGAAGATTTTACTGCCAGCACAACAAGCTGATAAAACGCGCATCTACGTAGCCGGCCTTAGTTCTACTAACGTGCAGCCTGACGCTCGACTCTGTAAGGTACCATCTTTCCATTAGGTATCTATCGCCTCACCTTCATGTCACCGTCTTTGCTCGACAAACCAAGTCCGTCCAGGTACGGGACGGGCGTGAGGGTACTAACTACACTCCCCGAACCGCCGCCATTCTCACTCTTTCTGTGACGGTGATGTCTGCTTCTGCTGTGCTGCGGAGTGGACCGGCCGCCTTCAAGGATCCGGCCCCTGCTCGTTCTTCCACCCGCTCCGTTCCTCGCTCACGACGTTTTGTTACCTTCGCTGTTGTTACTGCCGCTGGCGTGTTAACCTTGTTCGCCAAAAGGCATAGATGAGGTTATGTTGAAATGCATCTCAACTAAGCTTGTCATGCGATGCAATTTACTGTGGTCAAATCACCGCTAGTCAGAAGCGAGGCTTTGGGCAGGGCTCAACCAGCAAGGAATCGGTCAAGCGAGCACAGCATTGAGCACTTCCTGGCCTGGCCCGAAAGGTCTTGGCAACGCTTGGGCTTGGTGGGAGAGCAAGAGAGCTTCTGGCTTGACGATTTGCAGTGCTCTGCAGATAGAGTGACACCGTAAGGGGATTGATATTGGGTAAGAAAAAACCACCCGGTTTGCTCAATCAGATCCTTGACGCACTGTGACTCGATGGGTATTGTACAGTATATACAGTATGCTAATGTGCGATATCAATCTCTGGGATACCTTGTATGGTTGAACTGAGCTGTGATGGTGGTGATGCTCACTCATTCACTACTGTACCTTGCACTCAAAATACAAATCGAGAAATGATAGATCCATGCTCGACGTCCTGCGCCGCCGTCGATAACTGACGCAATGGAGACAGCTAGGAGACTTGAGCAGGCAGGCCTGTAAGCGATTGCGGGTCAAAGTGCGGGAGGCGGTGATGCTGTAGAAGAAGTGGATTCTCTCAGGTACCTAAGCTATTCGTGCTCTGGAGGATTATTCGTACTGTAGAGCTTTGCTTCTAGTTGCGCTGCAGGCACATGTTAGGCCATGGAACTGCAAGATGATGGTCAAAAGTACTGTACGTACACTGTCCGCAAACGGTACATAAGCTTGTACTGGTGATGCCGGTGGAGCAGTGTTTCGCTGGAGACAAAGTAAAGTTTACGGTACCTTACCTTACAAGGTCATGATGCATCAATCAAGCTATCAAACCTTGGAACGATCCATGATTCTGTAGGAGTTTCGAGGCGATTCCTCGAGCAGATCGCTTCGGTTGTTGTGTTTACATTACAAAGTTGAACGATCATCATATCCTAAAACTCGACAAGTCCACCTCAAGTCCCAACCTTGGATGAAAGGACGAATGAGTCGATAAGATAACAGCAAGTAACGAATTGACGAAGGGATGAGCAACCATAGTAACGAGCCAATGGTAGTTTACCATTTCATACTTCCATGCGTCTGCAAATCCTCAACTCATCAGATTCGTTCGTGTTGGGGTTCGGTGGCTTGGCTAGGCCTTGTCGTGTAATTGGGTTAGACCCATCTGCTGGGGACACCAGTTTGCCCCCCCCCCCTGTCCAGCTACGATAAGATCCGCGACTGTGAATGCAAGTTTTATTTTTTTATTTGTTTTTCTCTATCTTGCTTACTTTTTTTCTATGCTCTTCTGTTCTCTGTACCTTGGATAAGCTGGCGCATCCTGGCTTAATTAACCATGTCTTTCATTTCTAATTTTGATAGATAACAGCTTAGAACTGTAAAAGCCTCGTTTCAGAGGTCCAACGGAAGTTGTCCACTGCACCGCATCACCTTACATTAGAAGCCGGCCGGCGTCTTTCTACTACGCCGCCGCCGCCCTCTGCGTCACAGCTGCAGGACCAGATAGAAGCCAATCTGATTCATGTTTATCCCTCTCTCTGCAAGGATACTGTACCATCAACTCAAGATGTTTTTGTCCATATCCTTACCAGTCGTACATGGTTGGCTGGCGCATCGAGGCGAGGTGAAGTCAAGTTCTACAGAAACGGGTGGTGCTCGCGTGCCAATTGAAGTTTCCGTCGCAAACGTTTCAGTATTTGACCGCATGAACCCTAGAAAATGTTGATCACGGCGAAGAACGAGCAGCTCTCGAGAAGGACGGAGTATGAGGAGATAGATAGATTTGGATAATTGTGCATAATTGTGCTACTTCATGCAGCGGTTGAATGATATGCGGTCGCCAAGATCATCAGTATGGCCGGAGGTAGACTTCGTTTTAGCATGCACGACGACGAACTAGCAAGTTCGCTGTGTCGATCAGAGCTGGCAATTCTTCATTGCCCCTTTTTTTTATTTCCAACCGCCAGGCTTGAGGTACGTCGTTTGAATCATGCTATCTCTGAATCACATGCATTCCTTGGAATTTTTGAGCGCATTATTAGAACCTGGAATATATTTTCCATAGGTAAGTTCTTTTATATCAAATGAAGTAATGCTTTGTCAGGAGCTTTGCTTTCCAACTCATTGGTAAATGACTCGCCACGATGGTTTCTCCGTCGGTTTCACTTCTGTACCAACAGCATACTAACATATTGCTCGCTCGCTTTATTTGATTGACCCTGGGTATTTTAGCGCCTTTGTCTTGTTTGCACTTTGCTGTATCTGCATGCAAATGCACAGAGCCGGCATTCGGCCCCCGCCGGTCGTTTCTCCGTGTTTGTGGTCACTGCATAGGTAGGTTGCTTCTAACTGAATTTCCCTTGATCCTAGGGTCAACAACAAAGGGTTTTCATGGGTAGGTAGGCCCCGGGTGAGATTACCAAGGCGTAATCACCAAAACCAAATAAAGACATCATGATGAAGATTAGAGTTGCAATCATTTTTATGATGCCATTGTTGCTACCCCAGAGTACTACCGAGAAATAATCCCGCAGGATCTGTTCAGGACCCCTTCCCTCCTTCTCTCCTTCCTTTTTTTCAACTGCAACTGCGTACCTGACCTAAGTTACCTGCCGTAGCTGCACCTTCCCCGCCACACTAGGGAAGTTTGCATCCACTTCCAATACTCTGCTGTGGATTTCTCCATGCTCAATTTCGAGATCTCGAACATCAGGCATCATCATAATACCGCTCAATCGCCCAATCGCCCAATCTAGCGCAACCTCATTGTCAGATTTCAGCCTACTGGCTGCTAGCATGGGCAAGAATGCACACCTAGATCTCCTTTAGGAGTTTAAGCGGCAGTCACGCCCGATATCACTTGACCGTGACACTAAGCTAGCGATTTAATCACCACCAGCCAATGCCTGTGACGGTCCATGCAGCTAACATACGACGGGACAAGACATCGAAAGAATCTGGACCACCAAGGCTTGCAGCAAAAAAAAAAAAAAAGAGTCAAAAACCAACTGAACACCGATAAGGAACCGACATATCGGCGAGATACTCCTCTAGTTCCTGAGTGGCTCAGACTGTTGCACTTCAGGAAGCAACATAATCAATGTCTCAGAACGCCCTGATCACAGAAGCAGGGGTCTTAATAGGCAAATCTCTGTCCACTTGGGGTTCTTGGGCGGCTTTTCGCATTCTCAAGATGCTCCCAGTCGGTATCGACGCTCCTTTCAAACCACCTTTACCCAGATTTAGCCCGGTAATCTCAGCACCTCCGTTAGGGGTAGCAACATAACAGGAACACCTACCTCCAGTGTCAGGCTACGTGCGAAAACCATGAGATGTCGGCATATCATCTAATATCACCAGTAATTATACTGTCACTCAACATGGAACCACTTGCAGTCTCATCAGCAACTAAAGATGGCTCCATTCAGATTCAATATTCCCTGGGGTAAGCTTTTGTCCATTGGGTAATTTTCCCCGCGAGAAGAAGAGACAAGCTGTTTCATGGTACGAGACAGGGGCCTCAGTGCATTCAAGTCAAGGGAGTTTGTGGCTCCGACGCTAAAGATCACTCTCACAACCACCAAGGCTTCAACACCGGCCCGGCTCGGACGATGAGCGGAGCACCGAGCGGGTCTGCCCTTGGGGAAGAGACTAGGCAATGGAACACGACCAAGGGTTCGTCACCAGCTTGACAGGGGGGCGAGGCAGGGGATGCAACTACGCTGATTCAACCTCCATCTTCTTGTTGCTCCCACCGTTTTTTATAGAGCTACTAATACAAGGTCGGCGGCGCCTTGCCTGTATCCCTCGGCGGCCTGAACAACTAACGTTATGTGTGACGTTAACTGGCCCTCCATGCATTGGTTCGTCGTCTGAGTATGGGATCTATTGCGGGTTCATGTCTCGAGTGGCCTGACTACTGTTGTCGTTGAGAGATAGCAAATCACCGTTGCGTTGGTTGCCAGTCTTCTTCGGGATATTATTGTTGGCATGTCACCGTCCAGGAGGTGACGCTGCAGATGCCTATGGTCTCGATGCCGTTGGACTCTGCGTTGCATTACCTGACAAGGTGAGATTGAGAAGGAACGTGCAGAGATCCAACGCTAAGGCGCCTCTGCGATCTCTGAATAGATCAACTCTTATAGCTTGACAGCTATTGCATCAACCTCAATTAGTATTCTAACGCACACTTTCTGAGAGAATTCGGTGTTACTCACTCATGGCCAAATTCCGAAAACATATGTGGATTGAGGCACAGACTGATAGCCAACCGCCATATTATTGCTTTTGTCGACTTCTTATGGCATCAAAATCAGCGATGCTTCATCTCCAGAACCTCACAATAGCTCAGGATAGCAAGTCATTAGTGCGCGATGGACTGATGATAGTGGGGTGGCCCGCTTTGACAATACCTCCTGGAGGATAGCCCCGTCCACCCGCACCCTCTATCCCTGTCTAACAACCGTGCGTTTGTCGTTCCGTCCCATCATAGCCGAGGCCACGGACCAGCTCTTGTTCACATCAATTGCAGTTCTAAGCATCGTCTGATAGTATTCAGTACTTCGGACATTCATTCTACAGTACTTTGAGGAGACAAGAGAGCTAAGCAGATTCATGCAAGTCTAACTCTCTTATTTTTGTACTACAACCCAAATGATCTTGGGCTACCAATCAGCTGGATCCTTGGTGGTAACACACGCTGTTCTTTGACATCTCCCATCCAAAACATTTCCGCTACGCTATGCTGTGCAATGCCACAGCTGCAGTACAGTGCTTCAAGTTCCTGCATCCAACGTGGCGGCTGTTAACTGATCTGAACGTGGCCATCGCAAAACCCGCACGAGATCGGTAGACGAATGATCCAGCTCCAAGTCATATCAGGCCTGGTCCTTGCTGCGTTGCATTGGCCTTTCGCACCTCAGGGATTTTGTGGCTGGTATCGTGAAGTTTTCTCTTCTTCATCCTTTCCCCTCGCAGCAATTCAATTGCAAAGGAGGAATATACTACAATAATATACACAGTCAATGAGGCTTGAATAGGGCGCCTCTCAAGAGGGAGTGCCATATACGGAAGCCATGGACCCTCTCACGAAATGAGCCGAATGACGTTTTGTCAAGAAAAGACCGTTGATTGCCGTTGGGGCTCGGGAAATCAAAACACCCACCGTAATACTCTGTGTCGTACCTGGACATTTTGTCCCGCCGTAAGCGACAGTACTGCAAGGTGGTGTCTTTGACAATTCCAGCAAATAGGCGCAACGCTCGCTCCGTCATGATCAACGGGCTCGGAGCGTTACATCTAGGGGGTAACAGAAAAGTTGACCTCCAAGCTTTAGGGTATAAAAATAAACGGCTTAAAGACTTGCTCTAAAACGACACGAACTGACTTACTAATTTCTTCCTTTATGCTTCCCCTAACCAAGTTTTTTTTTTATTCCCTAGGGATCCCAAGAAGGGATGCCATAACGGGAAAGACGGGATCTTCAGCCATTGCTTGAGGAATCACGTTCATGGGATGAGTTGCTCGAGCAAGACAGTTGGGCAGAGTCATAACAGTGTGCTTTACAATTTCAGTAAACACACCTTATTCCCACATCTTAGAAACGCAAAGTAATGTATGAATTTCCAATTCGGGGTTTTCGGTCTTGTCATATCTGACAAGGCAAATCGTTCACACTGTGCGTGCCGTCTCAACGCCTATTGCTACCGATCAGCACTTTTCAGAGGCAACAACATCGTCATATGGGGGGCCTGTGAATTGCGACATTGGTTTTTCTATCATGTATTAGCCGTTGCAGGAGCGCCATGATAGGACCCGTTCTCGGCGATTGAACGGTTGTAGTCTGATGAAAGACGCGGTGCAGGCAATCCTCTGTAACATGCTGCATGTCTTGGCTGTTGCATATAACAATTCCGCAAGGAGTCTTTCAGTTGACACGGGAAGTGATCCGTCATATTCTTAAGTTCTAGCAGGGTCCAGGTCATTGTCTTTCCGAGTGAGGAAGATCATTACTTAAAGCCAAGTTTTGCTGACACTTCTGCTGCTAGTGACAATAGCCAAAAACGACCACAAGAAACATCGAGGTGCACTGTGAGAAGGAGTCGATGTCGAGGTACCATGCCTTCGCAGACGACCCGGCATTACCCCTGCCCTGCACGGAACCCAGTTTCTATAGTCAAACCTTAGTACCCCTCCATCAAGGATTGTAGCTGCAATAGATCTTGAGATCCAGCAGTACACGGCAACCAAAAAACCAAGGTATGCACTAACTTCCCGGAGACAGTGCTCCATCGTCTGAGCGCAAGATTACCAAGACTTGAGTGCCACTTTGGACTGGGCTCAATCAACTGTCCTGTTATTCAGAACATGGCAGTTGCTGTCGATGACACTGAAGATTGAACGGCCAACCATGAGACCGGGAGAGCGCTATAGACTTGCAATAAAGTTACACTCCAGAGCCTCGAACCGCTGAGCTAACCGCTCTTATAAACATGGTGTTTATTGTATTTACGGCAGTCGACTTACATGGGATTTGCGTTCGCTTCGTTTACCAACCAGTGAGCGATTATCATGGAACTAGGAACACGCTTTAGGGAGAAAGCAACCACCAGTTTCTCTACAGTACATACAAAGCACTTCCTGTGCAAATGCCCTAGTCGATATGTGTGGAGACAGGTTCAAGTGTTAGATCAAGCATTTCCGACTATTATTGTACAGTACTGTAGGAAGGACTTTTCCATGGGGTACAACATCATTGTAGAAAAAGTACAGTATAGAGTACATTGCTATTGTCATCCTACATTAAACGACATCGAACCTTACAACCCGATCACGAGCCTTTGTCAGCTCTGCATAGGTTGCCATTTACAAGTCTACGACTGCCAGTGAAGCTTTTCTCAACTTGGATACCATGTACCCTTGAACGCCACAAGCGGGAATGCGCCCCAGCTTGTCTTTGGAGTGCAACTGTGCGGACGTCAAATGAGGGAATCGCTCTCATAGGTTATCTGTTGGGGCCTAGGGTACAGTAGTAGACTCATGCACAACATGCTCGCTTTTGCGGATCCCAGAAGGTGATGAGAATGGGGACACGGCTGGCTGACTAACTACTGTACCGTAACATGGTTGATTTTACTGGTGGTGGTGTGGGGAATCAGCGGCATGTCTGAGTCCAACGTCAAGATGATGTCGTCTTTGGTGAAGAGCCGTTGGTGGGTTAATGATTGATTGCCTACCCTGGGTCAACCATTGATCATCTCGTCAATTTTTGGCAATGGTGGACTGTCTGGTGAGGGTTGTGCTGATACGAATCCGGCTACCACTGAGTCAAGAGTCTCGTCGATGAAGTATGAGATACATGGGGATCAGAGGGTCACACTGGTATGCATGATTTCGTGAGCGGTTGTGCAAGTCTTCTATTTCCAAATCGGGCTGATAATAATATAATATTCAATATAATATCAATATCTGACACGGCTTACTTCAGCCCTAAGTCCAGGTCCAAAATGTTTCTCGAGTCTCAGGCCAGCGGAAGCTACTCGGTGCTCGCACTTTGAAGCTTTGCACCCGTTGTCATATACGTGATATCTAAAAACCATGGCAGCTTTTAGCCACTGCATTACCCCTCAGGGTCTAGGATATCAAATACGAACAAATACAGTCGAGTATCAACTGCCAAAGTTCATAAAGTTACGATAACCGCTCGAGATCAACAATGCATGTCTCGGAGCCTGCATTCCCGCGGACCCTCCATCTCGAGATCTAGACATCTCCTTTGGGACGTCGCAGAAAACTTGACTCTATCAGCATAGCAGACAAAATAAGTCAGCCACCATATGCCATTTTAGGTCCGGTCTTAGGCTGTTTGTTTTCTGCATCCTAAGCTTAGGTCTCAAGTTTTCTGCTATGCCGAGGCTCCCTTTCTCTGCCGGACCGTATTGGTGTCTTTGTTTGTTTCAAAAAAAACCGGATATTGAACAAGTCCATCTTGAGTATTGCAACCCCATGAGCCCTCAGGGTCTTGCCCCCTACAACCCAATACGCAACATGCTCTGATGTGATTCCAAAATCTCCGCCAAAATGTCTCACTTACCCTCACCGCGCGAGCAGTTGCCTGCTTAGCAGCAGCCACACATTGAGCTTTGTCGATAATATCCAGCCAGTCATGTTGCACGATCTAGACAGTGCGCCGGATATAGAACCAAGACATCATTAAGATTGTCGCCTATCAGACAGTGGGAGGCTGAAGGTGGTGGTGCTAAGCACAGACTGCACCGTCGAAAGGCTGGGCAATGTTGGAGAGTCGTGATGTGTGATAGACCCTAGGTCGGCTGACAAGCCATGTGATACCCTTAGCTTCAACCAAGCTTCCCACCCGTTGGCCGCAAAGATCTATTTGCCGACTCTATCAGTCCGTAGTTCGAGGTCTGGCCCATCAAGAGGCGGTAAGGGAAGTGCAACGCGTCTTTTGTGTCTGAACGCGACGCAGACGAGGCTCAGCCAGCCTTGTTCTGGCTTTAAAAGTGTGTGGCCATTTCCACTATAGTGTGCCAAGTTCACATGCTAACCCACAGACTAGGCAGTCACCGGGTCGATTCGGAGACACTCTCTTCAGTGAGACATGAAAACCAAGTAAAATAATGGAATGCTCAGTGTACGAAGTGGTGTAGTAGCGTAGTGTAGTGAAAGAGACGGACAGCGCGGATGAGACTGCTCGCTCGTATTTGCCTCTCTGACATTGCGCGTATCATGTTGCAGCCTCTTCAGAGGCAACGTTATTGTGCGGGCTTCGTGAACTCAACTCCTAGGACCTTGTCCATCCATGACCCGACCTTTGCCGCCTCTGTGTCGGACATACCAGCTTGGGAAATCTGCGCGCTCCAGCTTGGGACGTTGTAGATGGATGATGACACGAGAGCTGACAAGTCACCTTCTTCCGTAGCAGATGATGCACCTTCGGCTGTGAATTTCTCAATAACGCCGTGCCTGGCTTCGAAGCGGATTTTGGTCTGTTGTTATGTTAGCCTGTTCTCCATTCGCCTCTGCAATATGCGACTCACATCAAAGTCCAGCTGTGGACGTTCCCGGGGGTCTTCGGCGTATGGGTAGGATGAGAAGGTGAATCTTGGTGTTTGGCCATAGATCCAATCACGAGACTGCAGCTCTTTGTAGCCTTTGCTAATGACATCCAGTTCAAGCATTTTGTCGCTGATTTCCTCCCGAACTTGAGCCTCGCCATACATGCGAGCAAACTCCTCCAGCACAGCGCCCCCAAAGGCCTCATTCTCGATACCCACGTTTCGAACGGGACTGCGGACGCTGTCGACACCACGAGTCTTGATAAATGGCTCAGCAGGTGAGCGTAGCATGCCTGAGATGTTCTTCAGGTTGGGGCTACGCAGCAGACAAGTTCCATGGTGAAGAGAGCGAAGACGAGTGAGTTTGTAGGCAGATCCTGAGATCTTGTAGGTTCCGATAGGGTCATCGGGGATATCCATGACAATATCATGTCGTTCGTTGACCCGAGTGTTTGGCTTTCCAAGAGTTGATAGTGCCCGTACAACCATCTCGGCGTGCTTGTTTCGATCGAACACAGCGGGAGGACAAATGACACTAAAGTTGACGTTTCCTTCATCGTGGAAGACAGCACCACCTCCAGAACGACGACGGACGAGCTGCACTGGTCCACCAGTCCAACCTACACTTGCAGGATCATTACGGAAGTGGTGGAGTTTTTGGAGGTTTACTTCCATCCATGGGTTCTGGTTGCGGCCAAAGACGATGCAGGGATCGTTGGTGTAGAGGAAGAGGATTGTTGACTCAGGAGGAGTCTTCTGAAGGAGATGGTGCTCAACAGAAAGGTTGAGGAATGGGTCACGGGACTTTGAAGTATAGATTTGGATCTTGTTTGATGAGTGAGATGCTGCGTCTGTGAATTGACGCCTTGAGATGGTTGATAGTGAGGGAATAAGCCGTGATATGGTCCTCGGTGTTGAGTTTTGAAGGGGGCGATTGAGAAGCATCATGGTGATAGATGAGCCAATGGCAACTTCCAGTACCGGAAAAAGTATTAACAATTAACAATTAGTAGCAGAAAGCAAAAGAAAGACACGAATTCTGACCAAGAACTCGGTAACATCCAAAGGAATTGGTGAGTTGTTGTTGAAGCTATCCAATTAGCAAACAACTCATCTCAGCCTTGCATGTCCCGGAAAACTCCAACGATAAGGACCCACCCTAGACTCGAAACAGGACACTGAAGCCATCTGTAAGTTTATTAGGGACGGTTCAAGGGACGAACAGCAGCGGTGCAGCCGAGAAAACCCCCCAATCCATTAATAATGCTGTATAGTACTTTGAATTTCCATGGATAGTGCCGATTGCCAGTCTAAGTGTCCTTGACTAGGGATCGATTGATTGATAAATTGGACTGATCGTTTTTCCATGACGTCTTTTTTTTGCGGAGTGTTCCATGATAATGGGGACCTTGTCACTAGTGTTAGATCATTTCAGTAGTGTTAGGTACCCTCTTACAGTGGGATTGCCCTAGAGTTACAGCGCAAGGTGGGGGATGATGAATTATCCAGGCTTTTGGAAATGATTAGACTAAATGTTTTTGAGTCATATCTGCAGTAGCCCGATTTCGCTGTATTAGTGGTATATAATAGTTATTTCAGTTGTTTCTGTAATAGTCTGTATTACTTGAAATCGTATTCATCTTCAATTGACACCCAATTGCTTGCCGTTTACCCATCTGGCCAATTGGAGTTGTCCCAAAACATCTGCCGAATTGCCCCTCCCCCGCGCTTCAATAAGAAGACCAAGACAAAGAACACAGAAAGTAAAAAAAAATACTGGCACCGACATCGGATAGGTCAACTTCCAGCCTCACAAGTTCTCGACTCCTTCCCTTTCCTTGAAAACTAAACTCTCAACGGTCGACATCTTTTTTCTCTCTCTTTTTTTCTTTCGCTTTTCCCCCCTCCATAAACACCAAAACGTACCATCGCCATTTTTGTTCTCCTCCCCTCATCCACATAACATAACTTGGACCCATCATGTCCAGCTTTGGACAGTTCTTCCGGGTGACGACGTAAGTTTTACCCCTCCATACATAAAGAGGAACAAACAGCTAATGGTATTTCCTGTTCTTCAGCGCTGGCGAGTCTCATGGCAAATCAGTCTCGTGCATCATCGACAATTGCCCTCCCAACCTTGGTCTCACAGAGGATGATATCCAGCCCCAGCTCAACCGTCGTCGACCAGGTCAATCGGCCATCACCACGCCACGTAACGAAAAAGATCGCGTCACTATCCACTCCGGCACTGAGGATGGTGTCACTCTCGGCACACCGATTCTCTTGACTGTTCCCAATGAGGACCATCGACCAAAGGACTACGGCAACCAGACCATCGACCTCTACCCCCGTCCCAGCCATGCTGACTGGACTTACCTCGAAAAGTACGGCACCAAGGCTTCGTCTGGTGGTGGCCGCAGCTCTGCCCGTGAGACAATTGCTCGCGTGGCTGCTGGTGCTGTCGCTGAGAAGTGGCTCAAGGAGGCTTACGGCATTGAAATCGTCGCCTTTGTCACCTCTGTTGGAAACATCAAGCTCTTTGGCGATGCTGATGCCATGAGCGCTGACCCTGCCTTCCTCAGCCTCGCTGAGAGAATCACCCGCCAAGAGGTCGACGATAACCTCCCCGTGCGATGCCCTGACGACGCCGCCGGCCGAGCTATGGAGGCGCGCATCGCTGAGTTGCGAGACGCTCACGACAGCACTGGCGGTACCGTCACCTGTATCATCCGCAATGCACCCTCTGGTCTCGGCGAGCCTTGCTTCGACAAGCTACAGGCCACCCTCGCCCACGCCATGATGTCCATTCCCGCCGTCAAGGCTTTCGAGCTAGGCTCCGGCTTCCAAGGTGCCGAGATGACCGGCAGCAAGCACAACGACTCCTTCGTGCCAGCTCCTGCCCTCGACGCCGCCTCTAAAAAGACAGGCATCCCCCGTTCCAAGCTACAGACCAAGACAAACCACTCCGGCGGTATCCAGGGCGGTATCAGTAACGGCATGCCCATCTTCTTCAAGGTCGGCTTCAAACCCCCTGCTACTATTAGCCAGGACCAGACCACAGCGCGCTACGACGCCCAAGGCGAGGGTGTCCTTGCCGCCAAGGGCCGACACGATCCTTGCGTTGTGCCTCGCGCGGTGCCCATCGTTGAAGGCATGGCTGCGCTGGTGATTGCCGACGCCATCATGGCTCAGCACGCAAGACAGATGGCCAACGACATTATCAAGCGATAAGTGGGCGGGCAAGGTTGTTTTGGATATGAACGGAAAAAAACAAGGGAAAGGACCAGATACCAAAATAGAAAGTGTGAAAGACACGGAATATGTTTTTGCATGGCGACGGGTGATCTAGTTCTTGAATTTAGATGTTAGATAGCAAACGAATGACATGAATGAGAACATGGGCCTCTTTGGACTAATGTGAATGTTACGATTCTTGACAAACTGGTGTGCCATTTGTCAACTGTGTGCTTGTGTAATCCAATAAACAGACACGGTCACAATTATTCTAACCACGAGTCAGACGGATGTATCAGAATAATATTTCTTTTCATGTATCCTCGCTATACTCTCGTATGTGAATAAGTGAATGCCTTGCACCACAATAGCCTTGCAATTCGAATATCCCAACGCCGTAATGTATCAACTCCCCCGGCGAACAATACGTCTATATATCGCGGGGGTAGTGGGTATCATGGCCCTTCTGAGACGCAAACTCCAAGTAAAATCCCTTGCTCCTTTGTTCAATCCGCCATGTCCAATCTTTTATCGTGTGCACTTTAATTTTCTTTCACTCTCATACCCCTGACTTTTACTCTTCTCCTGATTGAAGCACTCCTGTTTCACTTTCGGTCTCGGCGGTAGGTTTGCTTCTGGCCGAGTCTCCGTCGCGGGCCATCAGCATATCCTTTTCTGCCTGTATCGCTTTCTCTCTTCGTTGTTCAACATCTTCGCGGCGAACAACCTTCCGTAGTCCCTCGCTCGCTTGGAGTAGGCCATCGATACTGATAGCGTGCTCTGTCATCTGGTGGCTGATATATGTATAAATTCCGGCAGGTGTGTTGCACTGCAACAAGTTCCCTTCGTTGAGCTTGAGTAGCGCAAGAGCTACTTGGAAGAGGAACGTGCTACCATCGTTGGTGCAGAGCACAACATCCCAGACACGGAAGAGAGCTTCAGCACTGAGACAGTCTGTGAACACGGACAAGAACCACTGAAAGGTCAACGCCTCAAGCTCAATGGACAAAGAGTCAAGGTGCGCTGAGAGCTTGGGAAGGACCTGTGCAACATACTGTCGCAGCACTTGTTGATCCGCACGCGAGGCCATGAGTGAATGATCGTAGTAGCCGTGAGGAAGAATATTCTCGATGATCGACGTCAGGATCCAGAAAGCATCTTCGGCCGATGGCATCATGAGCAGCAAGTTGGCAGCAATCAAGTTCATGCCCTGGCAGTAGCCAACGTCCCTGTTGCGTCTAGAATACGCCAACAATACTTCGTTCAGCTTCTTCACACCAGGACCCTTGCGGAAAAAGATGTTATCCGTCAGTGTTCTGTTGATATCCATCTGGATCTGGCCGACGACGACATCGTCATCGTCTTCGCCACTTTGAGCAACCAAATCTTCATAATATCCAGGAACGCGAAGAGCTGTAGCTCCTGAGCACTCAGACCACACCTTGGCGCGATAAGCAACAGGAATACCACCCAGTACTAGGGTTTTAAACTCGTTCCATTTAGCTCGCCCAACCTTGCCCTTGACGCCGAGTCCTGAGACTCCAATCATCTCACCATCAGCTACTCGAGTCTCGGGTAGGATCATAGCAGGTTGTTCGTAACGAGCATCAGCGGCTGACTTGGCAGCAGCGATGGCCGCTTCGCCCTCACGCCTACGCTCAGCCCGGACCTTGCGCAGAAAGTCGTTCCATCGCACTGTCTTGTCGCGCTGAAGAGCGTCGTGTACATCGCTCAACTGTTGCAGTAGCAGCTTGACAGGTTCGGTGTCATCTTTGGTGAGTGCGGTCGATGATTCTGACTGAGAAGGCTGCGAAGTCTCACTATCCACCGCTGTGGTTGTACTAGCCGATGGAATCAGACCAGAATTGGTAGAAACTATTGCTGGTTTAACAGGCTCGGTAGGGTATGATTCTGGCTCAGGTGTTTGAGCCCCTTCCATCACCTCTATCGATGGTATCGCTATACTCGGTGTATGGCTCAATAGTTCAGTGGGAAAAGTCGCAATCTTCAAATAATCCGTCCATCTCTTGGCCTTACCCTCTTCTGCGTTGCGCTCCTCCATGCTGTTGAGGCTCTCGGGGCGGCCCTCGCTCGATATGCTTCCTTTAGGGCTAGGAACATCGTCCAATACGTTTGGTGAAATGCCAGCCCGACCGTTTGCCAGCATTTCTGTCGTACGGCTACCCTTGCGGATATGCCGAGCGACTTGAGCTGCTTCTCGCTGTCGTTTCTTTCGTCGTTGATCATAAATGAAACCAAACCGATCGGTTAGGTATTCGCTGTTAGGAAAATTGTTGTAAATATGTGTCAATGTCGGTGGCTGTGACTCTGGTGATCGAATAGCATCCATCTCGACGGGACCGTAGCTCTCTTGTCGTGAAGATAAATCATCTGGTGGACTACCTCGCATGCTGCCCCATGGGTCCTGCTCTTGCGCCCTGCCTGTTCCTTGGCCGGATGGTCCTGGTGTCGCTCTACGCATCGCCATCAAAGCCTTGGGGCCACCAGCAACCGATGCTGCTCGAGTTTGACCCGCACGACTGCTTGTAGTCGAAACACCGCGAAGAGAACCACCTTTTGTGGAAGCGCTGCTCACAGCACGGCCTCGAGATTCAGTCTCACGAGTACTGATAGCTCCGCCCGCCACCAAGCGCAATGCCATGCTTGCAAGCGATGATGAGGCTTTGCGCTCGCTCGCAGCGCCTGACTGAATACTGGACGCTCGACTTGGACTCCGGGTCGGTTGCGAATCCGGAGGGTTGAAGAGGTCATCCTGTAACGTTGGTCGTCGATCCATACTAGAGTGCGATCGTATCACAGCCGTAGGGTTGACTTCGCTGTTTACGCTGTTGGTTCGACTGGCCCGTTTTGCGGTTCCAGATCCCCAAAGATAATCTTTCCAGCCCTTTAGCGTGCCCTTTCCATTGTCGTTAGGGTTACTGAAAGATTGGCTGTTTGCTCGGATAGTAGAGCTTTTGGCTATCGTCTCGCCATATGCGGTGACCCCCACTGTGTCTTGCATCGCATCGCTCATGAGGTCGCTTAAACCGGTATCCTCCCTCCGGAGTCCCTTACCGGCTGCGCGGAGCTCGGCCTCAACGGTCCGTAGCCGAGTTTCGAGATCCAGGTTGGAAAGACCGCATTCTCGAATAATCTTGCGCAGAGCACGTTCTCGTTCATCAGCTCGGCGGCGCATATTAGCAATCTGAGCATCCCGTTGGGCGAGATCTTCGGATATTTGTCTGATGAGTCCAACGGCGCCGTGCCGCGATATTAAACGTTTAAGGTGCTCATCGTCGGCGTTGTGTAACGAACCAGGCACTTTTCGCACCGGGTGATCCTCTTCAAACAAGGCACTTCGGACATCTGAACCTCCAGTAAGATCGACTATTGAACTGCGGCCGGTGTCGGGCACCGCAGGCGGGGGAACGGGTGTATCATCGGGAGCATCGTTTTGGTTGTCGAAGTAGTCATTATTGGGACTTTCAGGTGAGAAGCTGGGAAAGCTGGTGAGACTCTTGTCACTGGCAGCGACACTACTCGCAGAGCTGACTGGTTGACTGGGTCGCTTTCGGCCGCGAGGGCCTCGGAGAGTTGCGCTTCGGTTGCTTCTAGAGCTGCTGCGGTTGGAGGTGTGGGAGATGTGGGAGGCGTGGGATGCGTAGGAAGCGCTGCTGTGCTGGGAGACGGACCGCTGGAGTGACGACATAGGGTCGGTCCCTTCCATGGCCGTCGCCATAGCTGAAGAATGGTAAAAGTTGGCTTGTCTATCGACAAGAATATACTGAAAGAGAGTTGAAGAGGAAAAAGCGAGGAAAGGGACGAGAAAGAGGACTGGACTAGGAAGATGAGCGATCCATCAATCAATCAATAATGAAGGGTGTGGGTGTGACAGATGAGGGTGTGCGATCGAAGGCAACCGAGGGGTTTGTATCAGGTACATGCACTGTAAATGTGATGAAGATATGTCAACCGAGCATTAGGTTAAGATACAGCGAAATTGATAGAAGGGCTGTGAAGTAATTAGCTGAAAGACGTCTTAGAGCATATGAGATCTAGAGTAAATACCAAGGAGACTTTTTCAATATCAACAGTCTTCTATTAAAGTGTGCTTGTATGCACAGGAAAGTGTCAGGTCAACAGTCCATATCTCAAAGTACATGTACATGATCACCCCGGTAGCTCAGCGTAATGGAAGTGCCAATGATTTATGCCCTTCTAGATTGCTCGGGTGTCTTGCACCTCCACAAAACTGATTGGTTTTCCAAGGCTGTTTTAGGGAGCATGCGTTGGCCCACCGTCGCCCAACTGTCCGCTCCGAACCAACAGCATGCCCTGCCCGTTTCGTATCTGGTACAGTACAGTACCCAATTCAGAATGATGGATAAACATCAAGACGATCAATAACTTTCCCTTCATTCCATAATCAAGTTAAAACCCAACAGGAGAATATCATCCCTTAATTACTGCACTAGCCTCTTGTCAACCTCTCATATCTAGAGCGTGCCTGGCGCCGTCTCCACGGTTAGGTTAGGTAGATTCCTTTATCAAAGCCTAAAGGGGTATTGCCACCAACAAGAAGAAGAGGAGGAGGGAGAGAGAAAAAAAAGCTTGGATATTGTTATTTACAGTAACGAGCCGCTCGATACGAAAGCTTCTAACTAGGTAGGATGGAGCACTTACAAGCTCGTGCACTGAGATAGATTTCATCCCTTGACAATTCCAGAACGCTTCCTCCTAACAATTACCCCAGCCTAGGCAAGCAAGGACAATGATTTGACACTGTCTCAGCTGTTAAGAGAAACAATATGTCCCTTCTCCTTGCGAAAGCAGCATGTTTGAAGTATGCGTCTCGTCGCCTGTCACGCGACACTCAACGGGCTTGGTAAAAGCTTCTATAAGCATACATGTTGATCATCAAAAGCTTACGTTCGTCCTCTTCAAAGATAATGCGTATCTCTGACGTCGATGAGGCTGCAGCATGATCAGCGTGACTTCATCCTGCAGTCAATTTACACATTTGCACAAGGTACCCTTGAAAATTACCTACCGTTCAAGGACAAGTACTGTACCTGATACAAGCCGACGGCCATTACCCGCATGACAGGGCCAGACCACCACCTCCCTTGTCAATGCGTTTTATAATTAATTAATCAAGCAATCAGTTCACACTTAAACTGCTTATACTCTTGTACTTCAAGTTTGACAATATTCAACATGACTCTTATACCGTATATTCATACAATTCATGTATGCATAAGGTACTTATGGTAATTACTCGTAATAAGACAACCCAGTAACTCCGACCAATGCCAATACCAACTGGCAACCCATGCCATGTTCATTCGTTAAAGCCTTTTTGCCCCCCTTAATGGCCGTTTCCTGGCCTCTCGCTCCCTTGATCTAACAGAAATCAAAGTCATTATCAAAAACATTCCAAGAACGCCTCGTCCAAAATATGCATACACCTCCCTCCGTCTTCTTTTTGTACACTGCAATGCTCCCTTAAGCAAAGCTATCTTCCGCATTCCAACGGCTGCTTCTCATCGTCCCTATTGTTCCATTCTCCGCCGTTGTGTCTTTGCATGGCGACGAAACCTCGCCGACCAGCGTCTCATCTGGCAACAAGCCCTCGGCAACCAGCGTCTGAAACACGGCATCCTTGGCTAGAACCGTCTCTCGGCTGAGACCGAGGCCGTCCAACTTTCGTAGCCTCTTGCAACTAGCCACAAATACAATCTGATGTAGTCGTCGTCGTAGTTTAGTCATTTCATCCAGTCGGCTAGAGAATAGTGCGTCCCGCTCAACATCCACATCTGGTAGCATGAATGGATCGACATATCCATGGCGATCTGTAGGTACTAGCACCTGAACAGGCGCGTAGAATCCGAGAGTGACGGGATTATCTCTGAGATCGAGTTGGGTAAGATGTGGAAACTCGATCAGCAACTCCGTCACCGCAGTTGAATCAGCAAGTCTGTTACCTGCAACCAAGAGCTTCTTGAGTCGTGGAATAAATCGAAGTGGTTCAAGATCTCGGATCGCATTAAAGTTGAGATTCAGCGTTCGAAGGTTGGGCATTAACTGACCCAGGTTGTCCGGCAATGCCTGAATACCACAATTGGCAAGCTCAAGTAGCTGCAAATTCAGGAAATCTACTGTAGGCTCAAAAGTGCCCAGGTAGTTTCCAGAGAGGAATAACTTTCGAACTTCGCAAGCTGAAGAGAGGAAACCGAGATCGAGCGCTTTATCAGCCCGCTGCTCCCTGAGACTAAGGCTGTCTAACTTTCGAGCTCGGCTGAAGCCCGTCAATGCAGTGATGCGATTGCGATCAACGTGCAACGTGTGCAAATTGGGCATGTCGCTGATGTCTAGGCGGATAAGTTGGTTGTCGCTGAGATCCAAATGACGAATTGCCTTGATACAGGACGGCACCGTGAAGCTTGTGAGCTTGTTCTTGGAAAGCTTCAAACGTGCCAGGACTGGTGCACGTTCCAAGTTTCGAATCGACGATATTTGGTTACCTCCCAAGTCAAGTTCCGTGAGGCGTTCCATCTTCACCCTCGCAAAGTCAACTTCTTCGATCAGGTTGTCTCGAGCTCGAAGGGTCAGGAGTCCATCATGTGTGTCGAGACCATCAAGACTGGTAAGTTTGTTGTTGTCCGCTCGAATACTTCGCAAATGCACTAGACCTCTGAGTGCCGATAGACTCTTGACCTCGTTACCAGAGATGTCCACATATTGAAGGTTCATCAAGTGGTCCCAGGACGTCAACTCGGTCAGCATGTTCTGGGACACCTTGAGCTGTCGAACGCTGGATGGTACGCCGTCTAGATGTCCCAGGGCGTTCTTCGAGGCGTCGAGTGTCACCAATTTGCCGCAGAACTGGTCTAGCATATGCAGACTTGCCAGCCGCTTCTCGTGGAGATCCAGCTCTGTTATATCTTCCCAGTAAGGCTCGTAAGGTTCCACCTCACTAAGCTTGTCCACAAGTTCCCGTATCGTCATGGACATGACCTTCTTAGAGCCATTGCCTGTGGCCGCATGTCGGCGACCCATAACATAGCTGACCTCGAAGCCAAACGACTGATCTACGTTGTTGAATGTAAACTCGGACAAGGGGCTGAGAGAAAGCTTTCCAACATTTTGACCAATCAAAACACTGTCATCTGGAGTTGGTTGGAAGAAATTGTTGCCGGGTGTGTGGTTAACAACGAAGCTGAGACTGGTCCGGCGACCGTCAGGTGTTTTATGACTGACAACGCTGGTATCTCCAATAATGCTGACTTGTCGTTGGTCGTCGAAAGGCATCTCAATGGTACTGTCCTCGTCTTGTTCATCAATTCGCGAAACGGGACGGGGCACAAAGGCCGGACCACTTCGTGAGCTGGTATGATGATGGCGGCTTGACCCATGCCCACTGTTCTTAAGTGCTGACTTTCCGACACTGATACAGCCTGGCGATTTTCTGGGGGATGAGCTATTATTATGAGGCATGTTGGGAAGCTCCGGGTCATCCTCCAAGTTATCCAAGTCCTCTGCTAGCACTACATCTTGGATGACGGACGCCACGGGCGAGGAAAACGTGATGGTGAGGTTGCGCCTCTTTGTAGTCGTCGAAGGGGTGCTACCAGCCCCGTCATCGTTGAAGCTTTCTTCACCTCCAACAGATTGGTCCAGATAAAGTTCCGAATCTTCCAGCACTCGAGCATCCAGCTTCTCGAACTCTTCTCGAGCAAGGCTAGCCATATCAGGGCCCAGCTGTGCGTTGGGAGACAATGTCATAAAGCCTCTATTAGATCGATACTTACTCGATTTGGTAGGACTGGTCGGCGATTGCGTCTGGCTTGAGCTCCGGGGAGCACTGTTTTTCTTCGCGCTAGTCAGGACGAGGTTCTGCATCTCTCTGGTTAGATCAACAGACAGATCTGAGATGCTTGCGAAAGGATCATCCTCGCTATCTGAAGGCAGAATATTCATAGGCTGGCGGGCAGGCATTTCCTTCTTCTTGATCCATATGTTGTTCTGCTTATCAAGATACATGCTACCCACTCGATCGGGGATAAGGTGGGAAACACTCTCCGGCATGATCGTCCTTCGGGTCTCGGAAGCATGCGAAGAGGTTGTAGGATATGTCCTGTTAGTGTCAACCCCGGATGATTGAGATCGTGCTGGGCTTCCAGATGAGCCATCGTGAGAAGGTCCTGCTGTCAGACGGATATTGGGCGGGTCACAGATAATATCTTCTTCGGTCTTATGAGACAAATCTGGCTCGCTACGACGAGATCCTTGAGATCCCTCGATCTGGCGCTCAACTTCTTGGTCAGCAAGGATTGCCTCCTTCACTAGACCCATAGATCGCATAGACAACGTGATGAGATCGCCCATATCACTGATTTCCTGATACTTCTTCAATCTCCTGATAAGTTCTGGGTCTTCTTGGTATTGAGGCACTCTGGACATCGGCTTTCCTTCACGACTGGGAGGACGGGATAGAGGCTCATTTGTAGACTCCTGATAAGAGTCGTCGGCATCGTCGGCTTCAGGCGTAGCATTCTCGGCCTCCGATTCCTCCACACTAGATAGGCCTGGTTGTCTGACTTGATTTCGGATCATGGCCATGATCTGCGCAGCCTGATTGACGAAGTCCTGAGTCATAATCGATGGCTTCCGGTCAACTTGACTGTGTTCTTCCGTTGCGGCACCCGGGGTCTCCCCCTGAGGCTCCCCGATGGGCGTGTGTTGCGACATGTCATTGATGTCGTCACCCTCCGAGTTCATAGTCATATTGGGGTCACTGCGCAGTGATGATCCACGACTAGGCGTAAGGATTGTTCGCATCGCAAGAATACTAGGATGTGCGAGTTGATAGTCACCAGCTCGTACATCTATGCGCTTCTTTCCCATCACAGACTGCATGTCACGGCTTGCAGATTCTACGCCCTCCAGCAAATACTCACGACGGAAAGCAATGTCGGCCCGGTGAAGCGTGCGTCGACGTTTCGGGGTCGGATCCTTGGACGGGGACGTTCGAGGTCTCTTACCCTCTGAGCCGCTATCGCGTTTGGGAGTATTAGCATTGCCTAGTGCACCCTTTGCCGGGTTCAACGCTTTGCTACGGATCTGACTGGAGCCGGATGCTGTCTTATGATGCTTGCTCGTAGATGAAGACGTTGACTTGTTGCGGCGTCTGCCAACTAGAAGTTCTGGGTGCTCAGCAGGAGACGAGGGTTGCTCAGGTTGCTGTAAAACTGGCTCAGAGGTTTGAGGCGCTGGCGATTGAGGAGCATCATTCTCTTTGTCGGAATAAGCAGCCTCTCCCTGGTCGGCGTAAGAGATTTCTTCGCTGAACTCATAACCTTCAAGATCGCCTAGACCGAATCTAGTGAAAAGCTTGCCTCGGATAGGATTGGGGGCGAGTGTAGGCAAAGAAGGACTAGACATGGCTTCGGAGTGTTCATGAACAGTAGAATCGAACTGGTCATGCGGACCGAGAGATTGCCGGGAAGGGGTACCAGACATGCCTTCCTCAAACTGGCTTATGCGTCGAAGAAGTGTTTGGTTGGTGAAGGTATCGTAGGGGCCAAAAAGTTTCAAGGGACTTCCAGCAGATGGGACACTTCGGCCAGATGAGATCTGCTTCTTGTCAGGGCTGGGGAATGGGGCCCGAGGAAGGGCTGGGCTGATGTTGAAGTAGTCTGATTGGTAAAGGTTGGTAGCATCTGTTCGGACAGAAGGATACTGTTTGGGAGTGCTGGCCTGCAGAGATTCCTCAGCAAGCATACCGCTCGTGTCAACCAGCCCAGGGCTAAGATCCCTAAAGCGAAAAGAGCCATCTCCAGATCGGCCGCCTCGTTGGGTATTCAGAAATCCTCCTCGAGTTGCGTACTCTTCAGTGTCCTCGACATTATCAGGAGGACCCGGACTGTGACCGTCAAAACCTGTCCTTGGGTCAACGTTAGGATCGAGAAGCATCTGGTTGATGCGCAAAGCCTCAAGTTTGTTTTTCAGTTTGTCCGCCGGTAGCTCAATGGGCGCAAAGTCCATATTGCCATCCAGGTCGCTTTGTTTGCCGATAAGGATAGGGCTGAAATCTTCGTTGCGGACTACACTTTGTCCACTAACTTTTCGCTGGCTGTCATTCGCATCCGAAGGCGCGCTCAAGCAGCTGTCGTCGCGATAAATCTGCTCCCGTGGTCTCGAAGGCGTTTCTTCGTCTCGTGGGCTAGATATACTGGAGACCATGGAATCTTCGACATTGAGCCTGTACTTGATCTCTCGTTGTGTCCTTCTTGGGCTCGGACTAGGTGTAACATCGTTCGAGTACATTGGCTCCTGGTCGTCGAATTCATCGAGTTCGTCCAATGGGTCCAGGTCAGGCTCGAGGTCGTTACTCACGATGCGCTGGGGGTATAAAGGTGGACTAGACGGCATCACGGACGACTCCTGGCGCTGCTCGTGATCGGCGTAGTCGCCTGAAGGTGTTGGTGGCTTGAACATGTCTTGCAAACCGGTCGCAGCTGAGCAAAACAGATCACGCTGTTCGCCATACTCGACGTCTCCATACACTAGACGTCTCTTCCACTCAGGTGTATCCTGCTGCCTTCCGGGTGAGGATTTGTGTTGAATAGTGTTGCGAACAACTGAAGCACTTGTGGAGGCAGAGACAGATCTACTGGCTAATGTTCCACGCGCAAACTTGAAATCTTCTGATGGCTTCTTTCGATGGCTTGAGATGTTGATACCATTCGGGGTTCGCTCGCTGAGGATGTTGAAACTCGAATCGCGGGCGGTTGATACTTGGGGTCGAGTGCCTATCGTTCTACGCGGTATTCGACTCGGTGTCCCTCTAAGCTTGGCCTTTGGGGATTGGGTGTCTGTCAGGGGAGGAAGTTGAATAGCGGATGAATCAGAACCGGGCTGGGAAACCCAGTCCTCAGATAGAGAGTCCAGCCAAGCGTGCTCCATGGCGTCGCTTTAGAAGCGGAAATCAACTTATAAAAAAAGTCAATGCGAAGCCATGAACTAAATAAAATTATATTGCGACGGCGGCGGGTGGTGGGGTCGCAAGGGAGTTGTGTATGCGACGCGCGTGTACAGAAGAACGGAAGGGAGGTGTTGTGTATGCTGGAGTGAAAATGTATTAAAATCAGGAACAAGAAGTAGGGTTCTGAGAGATAGATATGAAGTCACAACAAAAACATTAAACAAACAGAAGCATGGGGTAATTGAGATTGTGAGGCGGGTGTTTTGCGCGTATCCTTGAAGTTGAGGTTCGGAATAAACAAAGCTAGGGTCCTAGTCTTGGTTAGCTCCGTTGCTCTGTCAACAGAAAGCTTCTTCTGGGATCACGTGTCGAAGCCGATGTTTTGGAAGCCCAGATCTTGTGCAAAATGCCAGATAAGATGGTGGGGGATCTACTAACTACTAGGTATGCCGTAGTACAAAGTACAGAAATTCGTCTTATCTTCTGTCTTTGTTTGTGACTGAAAGTGCCTCCCATACCTAGTTCCGTGTTGAAAGTCCACTTGGGGCGATGATGTTTGAGTACTAATGTATACCTAGTACTATAGGTAGTTATAGAAGTTTCACTGGATCGGAACAAGAACGCATTGATCAACGGATCATAACGTTCATATCTGTGAGATTTAATGGCTTCTATGCCTCATATTTAATTGACGGAATTATTATTGACATTCTTGCAATAATCTGTGATTCACCGTACTTTATCATGGCGTTTGCCCCTGAGAGTCATGACATGCAAGCAGCACTTAACGCGACACCACGTGATATCGCGGGGCGTGTCTCCCTGGTGATGGCTAGCGGTGCATTCCATATCTTGAACACAGTTAAGCGACACAGAGGTCTTATTGTACCACAAAGCGGTATTAATCCATGTATACTGCTTTTGAAGATAAGTACTCACGACGTGGAGGGCGAACCCTCCAACACCGAAGCCATGACATTACAGAATGTCGACCCGCTAGCGGACGAGCTCGCCCTCGAATGGGGAGAAGATACGATATACTGCGAGGCGACTTGTGACCCTGAAGATGTTTTGTACGAAGGATCGGACGACGAAGATTACGATAGCCCTGCTTCACGGAAGATTCGGTACGAAGCTGCAGGCCAACGATTTCTCGACGGGAAAACACCATTTATTTTGACTGCGGTATTGAAAGGCCCCTTTGAGTCGAATTCAACAAACTGGGTGAACCCTTGGCGGTCAAAGCAACGTACAGCTAGGGCTTCTGTAAGAACTAGAACCTCACCCGGGAAGTTGGCGAGATCGGCCAACGTCAAGCGCACTTTATTGATACCAGAGACAATCCATCCTCCTCACGATAGTCTGGAATGCCACCTCCCGAGCCCCGAAAGCCTAAACCAGACTTCTGAGGTCGAAACGCACCCTTACCTGGAAGAGGACGAACTGGTCAAGGTCCAACAATGGAGGGATACTATAAAGACCGAGAAGGAGCAAAAAGATGACTTCTGGACGTCGACCCCTCAAACATCAGTGTCTGAGAGAAAGAGAAAAGCGAATGGCTCGTCGTGGTTGAAACTCTTAGCGAACAAACGCCAACGAACCGATATTATGGAGTCGGGTTCTGTCGACACTCCAGTCCGACCCAGGCCTCAACTTCCAACGTCAGCTACTAATGCGATGAACACTTCCTTTACCAGTGCCCCCGATCACTTGCCGTCCTCGGCCGCTGCGGCAGAACGATATTTCTCAACCCAGGACGAACCTTATGTCTCAGAGGACGAGCTATCGAACGACAAGGTCGCATTAGATACAGCTTCAGCAGACTCATCATCGCCCTTGTCGCAATTACAGTACACTCCGGTTCTGGACCCAGAAGTCAATTTCTTATCACAAGGCACGCCTGAGCAACAATCACCAAGTAAGGCCCCGGGATCCCAGCAGCGGTCCATCCAGGGGCGCCCTGCTGTAGAGTCAATAAATGCTACATCAAACGAAACTGCCACTGGTTCAGCTTTCGAGACACAGGAAGATGAAAGCTTTTGCTTCAAAATGCGACCAAGGCTCGATCAAGTCACTAAAGCCACCCCAGATAAGGATGAGTCTATGGCTGAAGATGATGAAGACACTTGGTCTGGACTGTCGTCTCCCGCTCAGTATATGGAGAGCATTGCTTCTGTCTCCGATTTGAAGGATAGCGCCCCGGCGGAGGAGCTCGTTGATCCACAGATATCGAATTTGCCGGTGGGTGCAGGCTCAAGCGGCACGACGAACCTATTGTTATCGACTTCTAGTGAAAAGGTCGATGGGTCTGAGCTTCCCAAGGAACCAACACATAACATTACCGACGTCTCCAGCAAGTCATCTTCGCTATCTGAGTTGGCAGTTTCTAGTTCTGGGCTCTCTAACGGATCTGCTCAAAAACCACTTGACAAACCTGAGGGAGAGGATGAAAGCCAAGATGTAGACATGCAGGAGGCATCTGACGGCAACAACGTGGCTGTGACTGAGCATCTCGAGGCCAGTAACACTGAATCCGGAGATAAATCTGCTGAAGAGGAATACGAAGAGAGCGACAGGGCTGGCAAGGAGGACACCCCTGGGATTAAATCACCATCAGCAACGTCCAACGACAGGACGCCACAAATCTCGAACTTGCGACAAGAGGCTGAGACAACACCTTCTAAAGACGGACCATTGGAACTCGGCAGTTTCAGTCCTCCATCTGCTACCGCAGGTCCTCCTCCGCAACAAACCTCGCCAAGCAGGAGAAATACTCTCTCACCAAGCCCAGTATCGAGCCCTGTCAGTATCCGAGAGAAGAAAGCAGGAGTGGGTTCGACTCATTCTACTCCCAAAGGGATGAGCACCCGTGGAGCTTCCGAGTCCAGTCAGCCATGGAATCACGACGCCTCTCCGACTATTGTTAATGCTCCTATGGACGAACTAGATGCGAAGCAGGAGCCAGACCAGTTGGTTTCCAAAGAAAACGCCCCAGTTTATATCTCACAGCAGAGCCCATGGGTAGCGCACAAACTGTCACAGTATCCTATGCTCTGTCTTAGCCCGTTGCCTACAAAGGACACGGGCTCTGAACGAATAGAGTCAGATGCCGCTGTAGTCCCAGCCAGTCCAATGGAGCAAACACCTTGGACGGACGAGGTGACGGATCTACCTGTCAACCCTCTGCAGCATACATCCGTTGTTGAAAAGGAGGATCGAGCGGTGGCTCATAAGTCTACCACATCGGCGGTCGATGCTGAAGCTGACGTCCACACACAAGAGGAATTCATAGCGGCGACTCCGACTGTAGCATCAACGCCTGAGCCTCGATTTTCGGTAAAGTCGTTTGCTTCTTTCAGATCACCTTCTCCAGAGCACAACTCTCAGCAGGTCATGCGCGCCGTTTGGAGGGAATCGGGATCTGGCCTTCCTAGCACGCAGGCCATCCTGGCTTCAGCAACCAAGAATCCATGGGAAAGCAAGAGTTCTGAGCGCCACGTCTCCTTCGCACCATTGCCTAATTGGAGAGACCCAGAGTCGAGCATGCCTACAACGCCATGTCCTTCTCTTGCCAGACGTCAGGGCTCCCCACCACCCGATACCCCTACGTCTGAATTACCTATATCAGAAGGCGACAAGTTCCAGAAGCACTTCAACGCTGTCTCACGGGGACCGATTATACGTCGTAGGCATCATCTCTTACCATCAGAATCACAGCGCACTGTTGGCAGTCCCTTGCCGGATGCTATGGCAGATGCGTTCCTCACAGCAGATCAGCTGCGGCAACCGACTGCTCCCACCTACCCTGCTAAGAGCGATCTTAAGGTCGACGAGTCGCAGGATCCTTTTGACATGGTAGCGGACATCATGCTCGAGGAATTTGACTTCGATGCTGGCATAAATATCGCTACACAATCACCAATCAAATGGTAATAGTACTACTACACATTGTACAAATCTTTTCGAAGCTCGTCACGGGCCTAGTTCTCATAGACATAAATGGAGGGAGGGCTTTTCATCATTTACATGGCGCTTTATGCCGAGCGTTTTGAAGCTCGGAACATGACAGGAGTTTAAGGGGTTGAAAGGGCATGAACAGCATGACAACACGGACAAAACAGGTCAGATCACGGCGGTGTTGGTCTTATTTTGGCGTATGGCAGGTAGATACCTCGGTCTGGAATCATTCAATGCGAAGTCACATCGGAGATCTATTCGATCACCATCCAGGAGCGGCCATACCTTGATCAATGACAGACACTCAACCGAAACAATGAGTTCAAAGTAAATTTTTCTAGGCAAACAACAAAGCTAAGCCACCGCAGTAATTTCTCTTGATGCGTAGTAATTATCTTTCCGACTAAAATAAACTAGTTGCCTATTGTTGCAACCACGTGCGATGACCAACATTCCCGGTCCCGGGCAATGAGCAGACCAGTTTTCTTGAAACCCGTCTCCGCAGTATCCGATTTGACACCGCTTCTTCCAAGTTCTAATCATATCGAAGAAGCAAAGAACTTTATTACAGGAATCGCCGGTTTCAGAGAGATGTGCATAACGTATGGCATGCAATGCTGTCTCCCTACATCAATGACTATCGCCCATGAGCCCGCAATTCTGAAGCTGATTCGCCAGAAACGATGCCAGCTCACGGATCTATAAATGATCTTACGAATGTATTTAACGATGTTATTAATGATAGCAGGTAATACTTGGCTATACCAAGTTTTGCTTGTTGGTTTCTGGGGGAGGTACATGAACAACGGTGAGTATACTTTTAAGCCCTGAACACACGCCCCTGACGGCGCAACCATACCTGGGGCACATGGCTGCGAGAAGAGCTGTTTGTGGATGGGGTTGTTAGATCGTCGATGTCTTTGATCCAAGCGTGCGGTGAAGCAAATAGGTTTGGCCGGGTTCAGGGTCGGAAGGGATCCCGTCGGGTAAGCTAGAAGCAGGAGAGAACGTGTCGCAAGATTCTGGGATCGTGTCTTAAGATTAACTCCAACAGGGGGACTCACGTTTCGTTTCGTCTTGATGATGAGGACAGCTTCCTTTCCAGAGCTGTTGGGATATCTGAGACCGAGAGTGACAACGGCGGAATCGGGGGTGGAGAAGGCGTCCGTCCAGTCCGGGCACGGGAAGACAGGCCTGCTTTGGGAGAGAGATCTTATTAGTCGGATCTGAGAAGCACAGGTCCACGCAATATCTCAATGTATTCCCAGTTTTCTGGGAAGTTAGGGCCGTCGTCTCTTGCCTCTCTTGCTGCTCATTGTTCACGGCCAGCTTGGCAAAAGGAGACCCATCGTGCGAGAGTCAGATGACTTGCAAAGTTTGTAGGCTTGTGGGTTTGTATCCATCATTTTGCAATTCCTCAGTACGGATGTGTCAAGGTGCAATACCTAGAGGCGGGGATCTTAACTCTGAGCGAAGCCGAGTTCTGATGGCTCTTCTGCACTTGGACTCTTGGAGGCAGAATATCACACTAGACCGGATTCTTTAACCGGTCGAAACGGCTAAAGCCTGCATCGATTGCATCCATCAGATAAGCTCGCATCGAGAGTGACAAGAGAAGCACACGACATATCTCGCTGATCGACCAGCTTACGTCCACAGTCCCATCTTGTCTTTCCCCCTTTCCCCTGGATCGGGCCTGAGCCAAACAAACCAGAGCGTGTGTCTCGCTTGAGACGGTTTTAGATCAAGTTGCCACGCTCAAAGCGTCCAAGGGTGCGTATTGTCTTTGTTTGACGAGATGTCAGAGTCTGGGGGAGGGTTTGAGTTGAGTTGAGCTTTGGAACGTCATGGAAGGTGAAGTCGAGGCACGTTGTTGCAAGACGAAAGACGATTGGCCGGGGAGTGATATGCGCATCTGGGACATTGACTTTTTTGGCGAGATAAACACAGAAAAAGTGTCTGGCTAAAAGACGGGGTAGATCAGCAGCTTCAATGATTGGACAATTGAAGTAGGGATGGTTCAGGGCAGGCTATCTGTCATGAATGAGATATGTCTTGATAGTTGGTGAGGGTGTTGGTAAGAGCCACATTGGCGGGATGGAGCGTGCCGCGATAGAATAAGCCACTTCTAACTGAGATGGAAGCATCCAAGTTGAATTCAGTCCAAGTCTAGGAATCACTCTTCTGTCTCGAGTTTTGTTGAATAGTTTTCTGATCGGACCACCGGGTAGTCTAGGTCATTCAAGAAAGTATCGTTCACCCGTATATGTATGTGTAGGGTAACTTCTTGACCTGCCACTTCTCGGAACAAGGCTTCATAGCAATTCCGCCGGTTAGATGTCACCAACATTGACATCCATCGCTTTATGCAAAGTAGTCGCACCGTCGAGAGCCGCGTTGGGCTGCGTTAAAATCTGCGGCGAGGAAACCTTTTACTCTTCATCTTGTGGACCAATGCATATCAGCGGGGGCATCATGACCACGCATTACAGAGTATGGATGATCCGCACGCGACGTTGTTCTCATCCTTTCTTTTCGGAGGGTGTGTTGTTAAACAATGTTCAATCATGGTCGTCTCCAAGGGACCTCGATCCAAGAACACACACGTTTCCTTGAGCAAGCTGTTTCGGGGAATGCTCTCGAGCTCAAGCTCAAATGAAAGAAAAAAAAACCATAATCTCAGCCAAAGCGGCGCATGGCAGGGCTGGAGCCATTCATTAGAGGTTATGAGAAAACGTGTCTCAGAGGTTTCATTGTGTCATCAGCAACATTAGATGATGAGCTGGCTATGATGATGATGGTGGAATGAGACGGGCGGTCTATGCTCCCACATCAACGACTGAGAAGGCCGGACGTGGCAGGACGACACCAGTCGAGGCCTCTACTGGTCGCAGTGAGCATGTTGTGTAATAGCAGAAATTTGTAAGATCCAGACCGGTCGGCCTTCCCATGGTCGAGCCAATACCGAAGCATGTGTCTCCCCAGTTTCTAAAAAGCCACGAGATGTACCCTCCGCGGCGTCGCTAGGGTTCTCGACTTGGCGAATCTGGGGTTTTTGGAGCAATCTGCGATTTGGAATCGCGCTGTTGGCACAACTGATGTTATCTGATATGGCATGATTGCATTTTCAACACCGTCATGAATGAATTGGAACATGTCATGATCTTGGCAGCCTGCGTTAAAGCATCACATGCTGCTTTTTAGAATCTCACCAAAAGAGAGCTTCCGCGCTAGATTGAATTGAGACACTTCTTAACATGCATAGAGAAAAGGAGCTGGGGCAGAGAATATGTAAATGGTTAATGATGCGAGACTGATTCATATGGGTTGATAATGGCTCGTCTGTTACTGCATTGACGTTGCGTGATACCAACGGAGATAGCCGCGAAAATATGTTTTACCTTTTGATGATAAAAGAAACGCAGTGTATAGTGTATGTGAAACTTTGCTATGATGGAGAACTGCTGTTATTACTTGGGCTAAATCTCGTCGCCAAAGACCCCCAGTCCTTGGAGGAACGAACTTCCATAACGCCATATTTCTTACTACCTAGGAATGTAAATCAGAAGGGTCTGAAACCTTAGACTACGTCACCCTCTACTAGCCGTCAACTCCGAGTCTTGTTCATCATTGTTTCCTATAGATAGATTCGACACTAAACCGTCACGGATAGCCTCATCAAAGCGGACGGAAACAGAAACAATTCAACTGCTAGAGTCAATTCGTCCAATCATATGACCCAATCGCTAACATGAATTGTCAAATTGTCCCATGTAAAAGAAGGTGGATCGTCTCGACGGGGAGGCCCCTGCGGTTTGGACAAGCGAAAGAGGGAGGGTCAGCCTGACCAAGTGGAAAATCAAATGGACCAAAGAATGACCCATTGTTAGATGATCCCGGTGCAACAGAGCCACAGGTTCCGCCATGATGCCGACAAAATACGTCAGCTTCGTCTTCAAACTTTTCACGTCGTGGACTCGGCACCAATCGAAAACGACGGGGGAATACCGTTCTCCCATGAACACAAACAAGAATAGAATACTATACTATACTATGTGGAACATAATATATTTCTTATCAGCCATTGACCTCTATTAAGTAGACTAACATATGTGCCTGGTAAGAGTTGGCACAAGTGCAAGTTTTATTCTTTCACCCTTCTTCCCCTTAGGCGGCAATGCAATGTTGGCAGTACTGTAACGGTATAATAGTGGTCCCCCTTTTAAAAGATTGCCTAAAACATTGCGAGAATACGGATAGAGTGCCCAATAATTGTTCAATTGGGATCCATAATGATAAGGTCATGCATGCATGGGGGATCTGACGCTTTAATGTACGCATATCTGCGGAGCGTTCTTCCATAGTGCGAGCAGGCTATGTTACTGTTTGATGCAACGACTGTATGTATGTGAGTAAGTAAGTAAGTGCAAAAGTCTGTCTTGCGGAAACGGTTGTAAAGCCAATGCAGATAATGCTGGGCAATGCAGATCGGATAAGCATAAGATATTGATGATCAATGTCTGCGATGAGAAGTTCGAATTTGTTGTCTACTAACTAGTCTAGCAGACAGGAATAATTCCTGACATGTTTGACTAAATCCAGGTACGCTCAGGTATCTGATCATTTCTCAATACGTAGGACTCAATCAGACGTTTCCTTTCTTTCTAGTTCCCGTCTGATGCTGACATCAAGGTCCCCTAGAACTTCACCTTCGAGAAGAAGCCCGGTTATCTTGCAATCCACAATGGCAGCTATTGATAGGGATCAATTGGATAGAATTAACAAGCCGCACCCCCTTCATTCCCATATCGTCTTATCAGTCAGTTCCTCAACACTCCCCTCCTCAACATGTCCTGTGCGATTTGTGTCCTATAGATAATTTCATCTCGAATCCCTTGCTTTGACCGTTTTTGATAACAGAGCTTGAGCCTCTCAACGCTTCAGGTACCATTACTTTCCATCCAACCTCTCTTTCACATGGGCTCTGCCCCTGCAGCCGGTCCGTATCCGTGTACATTAATTAGGATCCACTAGTGTTACGGCTCAGCTTATCCAACAGCTTGGAATTTGGGCTTTGCGACAAGCACAGACTTGATTGAGGCCGGGACTGGTGTGCGTCTAAGGAGTTGCTAGGCTAGCTGATTACTCCTATAACGTACACGTTTGTCAAACAAGCAAATCCCTTCATCCACGCGAGTTTTGGTTTATTTAGTTGCGGTGTAGACTGCCGGGGAAGAGTGATGGCAACCCGGAACTTGGCAATTCGATGTTCGGGCTCCGGGAGTTGCAGTAGGTAGACGGCCACTAGGAAGCCGGAACCCCGCGAAATGGGACAGAGGTGAAATGGGAATGGATTGGGAGCATCCGAGACAAACTCGAGTCGAGTCACTTTAATAAACCTAAGGCCTAACTTTAGGGCATAATTAATGAAAGTCAACCCCGCTAGAGAGGCAACCCCCCAGCTCAGGAACTGGCGAACATCCGCCATCTGCCGGACTGAGTACACTACTTACTACCGGGCCAGACACGGGATTCAGATAGAGATAGGTACTTGTCAGACAAAAGGGTACATTCAATGGATTGACTTCCAATGTGAATACTGTAGGTTGATGAAATTTCTTAGGGCACCCTCCCCCTACAGCAACAGTGAGGCGCCAGTTGACTGAACCGATGGACGCCCCGCCTTGACCATCAACTGCCCCTCCCTCTTTGTACTGTACCTATTCAGCACTTTGACTTGCCTTACCGCCCCCCAAAAAAACCTACCCAAAGGCCAGGCCCCCC
>JABCQV010000142.1:0-195839 GCA_013186375.1 Fusarium aywerte | reverse complement strand
TAAGCCGTCCCTAGGGTCGTAACACCTATCCTCTATCGGTCAGCTTAAGCGTATCGTTTGCTTAATAAAGATTCAGATAAAGAAGTAGGCTATTAAGTGTAGAGCTATTAATAGAGATTAATGGCATAAAGCGTTCCCGTCTATCTTAACGGCAATCAATATGAGATATATAGATAGCATCAGAATATTACCGTTAATGGCAATATTAGGCCGGAAGGTATTTTTTAATCACCCCAATATTAAGGCCGTCACTAATAATTAGGAGAGATTACAGTCAAATAAAGTTTATTTATAGGAGTTAAACCTTTACTATATAGACGCCAGAGAAGAGTTAAGAACTTAAATTTAGGAATATATTAGATCTGCCAGTAGAGTTAAGGAGGATACTAATATATAACAACTAAGGCCGGGAATATATATCTGGGAGAAACTTAATAAGCCCAATAAGTTAAAGGATAAATTTTATAAGTCCTAGGGGAACTTATCTATAATATTAAGGCCTATATCTAAATACTCTATATATACATATTGGATATACAGTCTATAAGGACGACAGAATAAGCAAAAGGTGTATATTAATGATCTAAAGCCATTCATTAAATGCAAGGCCTGGCTGGAGTTACCTGAACTTACTGAGGATAGTCTCCCAGAGAATAGAGCAGATAAATAACAAATGCTAAAGGATGCAACTTAGGATTTAAAGAATGCGTTAAGTCATAAAGGATTGCTGACAGGTTAAGATTGATGTGATTATACTAGATAATCTGGACGCAATTAAGGAGCGGTACACTATATATTTACAGAGAGATAAGAATACTAAAGTATCGGGATATAGGAATACAGATTTAATATAGTATTTAATTACTAGGCTACAGGAATAGGTATAGTTATCTTATAATCTTATAAATGCAGTTTAAGCGGTATTATAGTTAACACCATTATAGTGCCCGGTAGTCTGAAGGGGGAAGTATTATAAGTGGGGTAACCGCAGGTAAATTATACCTTAGATATAACGTAGCACAGAGGCAACACAAGTTAGCCAACTTAGCCCAATCAACATCACGTTACACGCCGCCAGCAGCTAGCTCTTCAGGTCTCAAAGTTGAATTTAAAACAGACAAGCCATTCTTATCGACGTCTGCCATTGTGGCTGCCGGGATCCTTCTTATAGCAGCGCTGATTCCTTGGAAGTTTGGCTTCTTTGATGAGACACAAGCAAACACTGCTGTTGTAGACCTGAAAGGATTACCAGACACAGCCCAGGTAATCGACCAAAGAAGCTTCAACGTCCTGGAACGCGTTCCGCCACAGAGTGAGGCCAACGCTACAACAGTGAGGACCCTTTGCTAGCCATAGAAAAGTTTTGTTAATCAAAGTACAGAGATTTCTGTGGCCAGGAGTCACAAACGAGTCTCTTATACAACGACCATTCCACGTCTACGATGCAGAGTTTCTAGAAATCATTGGAAATGATCCAACATTGACGCTACTTGCTACATCGGACACCGACCCTATCTTCCACGAGGCTGTCGTATGGTTGGTAAATGTCTTTTCAAGAATGCTTGCCCGTGACTCGCAACTAACACGAGATGATATAGGCATCCACCCACCGAGGAAGTCTTTTTCGTGCAGTCGGCCGGCTCTCCAGACGCAGGAACTGGTCTAGGGAAATCTTCCATTATCCAAAAGATTTCCTTAGACGAAGCTGAAGCCTTGAGGAATGGCTCGCATGCACAAAGCCAGGTTGAGATAACTATTGTGGACTCTGAACCACAGGTTATAAATCCTAATGGTTTTTGCATCAACCCCTTGTATCTATTCGTTGTCTGACCATATACAGGCGGAACAAACTACAAAGGCCAGATCATCTTTGCAGGCGAAGGCCAAGGAGAAGGCGTCCCCTCGGCTCTTTACTTGATGAATCCTGAGAAACCCTATAATACAACAGGTAAAAATCCTTGGTTCAAGCACAAACATGGCTGGCTTTGCTGACCCCCCTCTCGCAGTTATTGTTAATAACTACTTCGGAAGACAGTTCAACTCAATCAATGACGTTTCTGTCAATCCACGAAACGGCCATATCTATTTTACCGACACTATGTATGGCTATTGGCAACATTTCCGTCCTGAGCCTGGGCTGCGGAATCAGGTCTATCGTCTTGACCCCGAGACTGGGGCTTTGACTGTTGTTGCTGATGGTTTCGTTGCCCCGAATGGTGCGTCAGTCTAGGAAAACTGTGTAGCGATAAGACCAATGCTAAAGAGCCATGAAAAACAGGTATAACATTTTCTCCCGACGGCATGCACGCATACATCACAGACACTGGCTTGAGCAATGCGCTTTTCGGGTTGAATCCCACCCGGCCCGCGTCCATGTAAGTAACGGGACAAGTAAGCCTAGCACTGCCTCTAATCATGTCTGTAGCTACCGTTTCGATGTACAAAAGGACGGATCTTGGGATAATCGTAAGACCTTTGCATACGTAGGAGTACGTCTACCTGATGGTACGTCTTCCAGCCCCCAATGACATACTCTACTCGCCATAATATGCTAACTATTGCTACTTTGAAGGCATCCACTGCGACTCAAAGGGCAATGTCTATGCAGGGTGTGGAGACGGCGTCCACGTCTGGAATCCTTCCGGCAAGTTCATCGGGAAAATTTATACAGGCATGAATGCAGCGAACTTTCAATTCGCTGGAAAGGGTCCTGAAAAGGGACGCATGATTATAATGGGTAGGACGAAGCTATTCTATGTGACACTTGCTGCTTCTGGGACATCTTTGAGATGATCACGGAGCGAAGGATTTGGGGACGGACTGACAGTTACGTTGCTTCTTGGCACGCTTGGACGTGGAGCTACGCTACAAAGTAGTGTGATAACAACTTATACCTAGACTAGTCTAGTACTCTATCGTGGGAGGGGAAAAATACACGGACCCTGTCCACGGTCTTCTGCACCAAAATTCGCTATCTGAGGGACTGTGTTTTTCTTCCCCTCTAGTTATAAAGGATTTACGACAATGAAGATTTCGTCCATCATCCATATTTATAGATAATATGAGGTGAATAACGGTGCCTAGATCGAACGATGGTGATGTCGATCATCATGGCTTAGCGCAAGGGGGTCCCCAGCAATCATCGGCATTTGTCAATCCAGAGTCAATATGTCGATCTATACACAGCACCCACCACATGAGCCAAGGCTGAGCATCGGTCACTATGCGCATGCAGGGGGATGAAAGTATCGGTCCCGAAATACCCAAATTCATGCCGTTCTGGCTGCCGATCCGAAACAATATCCCACGAGGCTGTGCGGCTGATGCTGATTAACCAGGGGTTGATCAAGTTTCGAACAGCTACACTAAAATCCTTCGGCCGATCAAGTGATTGATTGTGACAAGCTCATCTACCGTTAAGCTTAATTGTCAAATCATAGCAGCTGCAGACAGCTACTGGAGGGGGGATGTCACACTTACAGTAGACCAGATTAGGATTTTATGATGAGGACACCTGTGAGCTGTATGTACCTGTGTGTACCTCGTGTAGTGACATTCAGATTTGGGATCATCGTGAAGGGGTGGAGCCGAAAACAAAACACGAAATGCCCAATTGGGACATTAATTTCCTCATTGACGTCAGCTCGGAAGCGGTAAGGTAGACTACGCAGAGATTAGTAGGGTCAATTGCTAAATGAATATTTCTACTGATACCCAAGAACGCAAACCGACTGTAGAAAGCAAATGAATGATGGAGCAAGACTAGCAATTCAATCTTGACTTAAACTATAACTTAAAAAAACATTTAAAATGGTCCATACGCTAGAATGGCTTTCGCTTGCATGTCTTCAAAAAACCACGTACTATGGTGGTGGCAGGCGAGTCACAAATTAACCCGAACATACACAAATGCTTAACGCTACAGAAGTGTTCGGGTTAATTTGTATCCCACCTGAGTGGTTAAAGTGCTGATCCTTGGCGCAGCCTTACAAGTGCTTTGGTGACCCACGTGCGATATCTTGCACCAAAACCTGCTGTGACGATCATTTTTAGTCCTTCATCCCGTGTTGAATATTTACCGTTTACCCAAAGGGAAAACGCCATGATGCAATCGACCCTCTGCTCCGCTTCTATTAGGATCATGGCTGAAACAGTACTTCTTGATCGACTACACTAATTAGGTCCGTTGCATAATGGAAGGATTCAACTCATCAAAAGACCCATTTCGGCCCACGATACCTAAGACACCTAAACTATATGAGAACAACACGGCTTTTGTGAGGCTGCGACCAGTCAGAGCCATGGAAAATCTTGTGATCAGCAATGATGCAACATAGCTGGCTGGTAGCTGCATTATAGCTGAAGGATCAACCGCACAAGCCTCAATGGGGACCTGTCTATCAATCGAGACCGGATGCACAGAGTATCAAGGACAATAACCGAATACAACTTCAATCAAGTATAAATATCCCATCGACAACCCGAAATATAGACCAATTCTCATCCTCATCATCACCATCATCACTTCCTCTCAATACAAGCCTATTTTACAACCTTGATCATGCAGAACAAGCTCTTTACCGCCGCAGCCCTTCTCGGTGCCATGGCATCAGTCCAGGCATCGCCTGTCTCCAAGTACATCAAGCGAGACGTCCTTACTGCCCTTCCTGGGGCTGCGGATGAGATCGAGAACAAGTTCCAACCTTCTCTTGACTTTGATGGCGATGGTTGCTACCAGACTGCTGCCATTGATCCCGATGGCAACCTCAACGGTGGCCACGATGCCACTGGTACTCCTCAGGGAGACTGCCGTGACCCTCACCAGCTGGATAACAGCAACACCTACTCTCGCAAGCGCTGCAACAACGGTATCTGCGCTATCATGTAAGTATCTGCCCATCTCTGATATTGTGAGCCAATGTTAATGGTTGGACCATAGGTATGAGACATACTATGAGAAAGACCAGGCTGTAATGGGCAGCTTTCTTGGTGGTCACAAGCACGACTGGGAGAACATCGTTGTCTTTGCCAAGGGTGACGACGTCATCCGTGTCGCTCCCTCGTGCCACGGCAAGTACGACAACGCCAAGAACGAGTTCCCTATCGACGGAACCAGCCCTCTTCTTGTATACCACAAGGATGGCGCTGGAACTCACTGCTACCGCTTCGCCAACGACGATGACAGGAACAAGCCCGAGAACCCCACTGGTTCTTTCTTCAAGGCTCCCCTCGTTGGCTGGGACAGCTGGCCTAACGTCGAACTCCGAGACAAGATGCTCCAGAACTGGAGTGGTGGTGTTGGACCCAAGCTGGATGATGAGTTTGGTGACTCGCTTAAGAAGGCTGCTGGTGACGGTGTTGAGGGCTTCGACCCTTACGTTGACGAGTAAGGGTTTCTCGAGACGGAGAGAGTGACTTGTAAAATATGATACTCAATATATTCGACGATCTTTTAGTAACTCTAGCCCTAAGGGTGACGTGTAACAAACAGTGAAGCGAACCTATATTATCTAGTAATAAGAAACTTGCAATGAGTATCTGACTAAGTTCTTTATATTCATTGATAAGTAAAAATATTTAGACTTTCCACCGCTAGTACAAGTGTTACCAAATCTGTTCCACAGGGTAGAGAAAATTGATAATCTATCGAATTTCAACTATACGCTGCAGTACCCCATCGGTCTTTACATACTCGTTCCGCCCTTCCGTAATAACCAACCTATACAGACCATCAACTTTCACACCCTCAGGCTGAAACCTATCAAACGCTTCCACGCTACTCCAGAAGGCTCTCACATCATCCGCCCTATCGAGCACAAAAGCTCCTATACGTACAGCGTAGGAAGTCCCGCGTTCATCCTGGCGTCTTTCCAGGACTAAGCAGTGAAGAGGATTCATAAGTCTTGTCATATCAGCAAAGATGGGCATTGCAAAGGGTGCTCGGCAGTGTACAGCCTCTTGGTCGAATGCCACATCCCAATAATTCTTACTTCGAACCTCGATTGTCTTGTTTTCCCAACCCTCACCTATACTATCGATAGTATCGAAGTTGATCAATCTCATTCCACCTTCGACGCCGAGCCCGGCGATAGGAATGAGGGAGCCCTGAATACGAATTGAAGAGCCAGGAGCAGCGTGGTATCTCAGTTCAGTCAAGATGCTGCTGGAGTTAGAGTCTGGACTGGAAATGATCTTTACATCGAGGACCGTTGCAAAGTACGTATCGATTGATCTGACTTCTTGCGGTTCGATGAGGACGTCCTTGAGAGAACACCATGACCAGGTTGGAGCAATATACTGATCGTATCGTTTCCCGGGCGACGGAGGGGCGTTTCCGTTCAGTTGAAGTCGCTGTATCCTGGATACCGCTCGCCATACTAATTGCATCTCAGTGTGGGGCCGCCAAAGCCCAGCAATGAAGAGATCTCGCCGTTCCTCGTCAGCAGCTTCAATATTAGCACGCGCTAATCCAGAATCTGAACTCTTTGGGCCTGAGTCTTCATTGGTGGCCCCCTCTTCTGCCTCCATATCTGCCACACTTTTGAAGGTGGGATAGAAGGCATCGACTAAGCTATAGAGCGCAACCATCCCGTCTGTCTCCACAGTGAGCTTTCGGTGACCATAGGTTCGAATAACATTCCCCCAGGAGGTAAAGATACCCTCAAGGGTAAGGTTCTCCAAGGCATTATTTCTTGCGTCTAGCACGAAAGACTTGAGTCCACGAATAGAGGTTGGTGCAGAAGTTGGATCGCCCTCCGGTAATCGCTCGCAGACACTTGTTGAACAGCACTCGAACACTAGTTGTTCGAGGCCGATATGCAGTACTCGTGGTGCGAGGATACGTGCTACCATGGACCAAGACTGTCGCATTAACGCCAAGTCTGACACACTTGCCCACCAGTCATGGTATCCTGAAACACAATAATCACCAGAGAATGGACCGCCCCATTCACGATGTATCCATACTGGAGACCAAGAATCCTCACCCCGTGTCCTTTGAGCACCAAACAGCCCATCATCGTCTGAAGCGCTATGGGCTGTTAGATGTAACCAGGAGTTACCATATACTGATCCCATGCGGCCAGCCTCATAAGCTCGGTCAGCAGTGTCATCTTGGATGACGCAAAGAGAGTCGACCCAGAGATATTCATGCTTCAGAGTCTTGACTGCGTGGCATATCTCAATGAAGCCTTCTGGAAGGGTTTTACAAGGAATTGATGCCTTAAACTCTTCGATGTTACCTCGAGTGAGTTGCATCGTTGGCTTGTTACTCCAGGGATGACTGAGCGTCAAGTATTCGACTCCATCAGGTACAGCAGTACCCTCAACGAGACGAACTAGCAGTATTTCGGAGTGAATGCTAATGTGCAACAGACGACTTGGTTTCCAGGACGAGCACTTCTTATTCTTGTAATAAAGGTGATGATCTTGACAACGAGATAACCATTCTTCGATCAATTTCCAGGATTCATGCGCTTCACCAGAAGGAGGCAAAGGATTTGTGTTGATGATTTTCGCGTCTGCAAACTAAAGTCAGCTTTTGCTCTCATAGATAACCAGCCCATGGGGCACACCAACCCTCAGCTTTGATAAAATCAAGCTGCGCCCAGACAGGTCCAAGAAAAGGCCAGAGAATTCGTTGTGAGAAGCTATGGCGCTGCCAGTCATGATAACCCACGAACTGAAGCTCCACGTCCTTGGCGTCAACTTCGTCCTGCGCCAAAGGATGCTGCTCAAGAGCTGTGACTTGGTCATCTTCCTTTAATTCACTCTCCGACTGCTGCAACGCCTTCTTCCACATATCACAGTAGCGGCAATAACTTGAGGCATCGAGGAGATCCGCAAGGGCGCGGACTCGATACGGTTCACCATCTTCTGAGACGCGCTGCAAGCCATCGTTGCACCAATCACAGAGTGTTCCGTCTTCAACTGACAGAAACTTTGGGTGCCAACTGTCAGCGGTAGACGATGGATCTGGGACGGACATCGTGAACTTGAGAGGCGAGGATAGTGTTTGCGATTCTCGGCAGGGATGTCCTGCTTATGTAGTAGTCGCCTTATCTCGCAGGATGGGGCGCAGCACACCACCTACTCTGTCCAACTAAACCCGTTAATCCCGAACCAAGACCGCCTCACGCTGATGCAGGAAACAGGGATCCGGAACCTGTTCCAGAGAACATTTTCGTATATGCTTGTAATTTCTTCCCCCAGTCGTTTCGAACTCCTCCAAATAAGAAGTTCTCTGGTCCAGTCGCTTCTTGCGGCCTGTTCATAAAGACAAGATCTCGCTCACCCTAAGAGTCAAGTAGTTTTCGTGGATGAATTGCAAGATGAGGGTGAATCTTCCGTCGCTGGTATCAAGTGGATAATGCTTCAGACTTGGTTGGTTAAGCGGATAGAATGCTGCGACTTCACTTTCCACGTCGGGATTAAGCCATAAGACGCCTTCGAGAAGACTGCCATTCCCTGCTTCAGGTCCATTCATATCCTCGAACCGTAAATATTTCTTGCGGGTCCCGACAGAACTAGGACCGTAAGAGTAGTTGAAGTAGTCGGGAGAATAAAGTTCAAACGTGGTATCCAAAGGATCGAGCTCAGCCATATTTTCATTCGGCATAGAACACTCCAAGGCCTCGTAAGCACCCTGCAGGTCTTTCACTCTTTCTTCTTCCTCTTCTCGAATCTTTCCTTTCTGTTTCTGAATGAAATTTCTGCGTTGCTGGAGTTCTTGCTTGCTCTCTTCTCGTTTCTCTCTCAATTAGTTAAACCAAACAGCGTCAGGCCCATCATATGTACTGCTCTGATCTTGGCTGTCTCATCGAGATCAGAGATGTCTTCATCAAAGAAAGGTCCATGGGACGACCACTCCTACACTCAGCGGGGAGCCAGACGGTGATACCCTATGGGTAATTGATAGTTAGAAGTTGACATAATTTTTGCTTTATTGGAAGATATTGTTAGAAGAAGATTGGATTGCGGGGATACAGTGAGTAGAAAAAAGTTACGACACATTTCCGCTGTGAAAACGCTGGGGGATGTGTCGTAACTTTTGCGCCCCCACTGTATCACAAGCTAAGCAGTTTAATTGTGGCGATTCGCCAACTTGGATACCTCATGCCTCCCATTGTTTCGCCTGAAATAATGACAGGGAAAAAGAAGAATGGTGGACGTAGCCTGCAAGACATCAAAAGATTGGTTGATGAAAATTACAAAAAGTGAATCCCCGAAACCTGGATCGAACAAGTGACCTTTCGATGACGTGTATACAATTACAGTCGAACGCTCTTCCAGCTGAGCTATTCGGGGATAAGGTACTAGGGTTTTGATTTTGGATGAGTAAATTTCGACTAGAACGGGTATCTATCTTATCCGGTCACATAACTGCAGCCCGACCAATCTACAATCAACCGCTTCATCCTATCGCTTGTTGTGCGACGACAACTTACTCAAAAACCATGACCATGATTCTCTCTCGGGCCAACGGTTCGTCCCACTGGTTGATAGTCTACGAAAGTTACGCCGCTGAAGATAGTAAAAATTAAGTTAACGAACTGTAGCTTCAATCCAAGCATATGCTTTATTTCCACTGCACGAAATCTCGGCTTCAATTCTGAGCCCCATGAACGGGTTTCTCCGTATCAAAACTCACTCCTCTCACTCAAGCCTAGAGCATCTTAGCGAGGCACTGTAATAATGACACTCAAATCGGTAACTCGGTGAATGAATGCCGATCACGGCACCGATAACGCCGATCGGCGCACCCCGCAAACTAGACGGACATAGAAATTGACCATGCGATCATTCATATTTTCTCAACCTCATCTCATTCTTTCTTTAATCACTGTAATGGCGACTCAGCGAACCTCTGTCGCTAAAACAGCTGGTTGGTTGTACCATGAGTCTGGTGTCTCAGCCGTCTACGGTGCCGGAAAAGATGCATGGCTTCTCATCCTCTCACGGACATGTCGCATGTTCGCCTTCAAAGCCGTCACACTCACGATAGCCCAGTTCTTCTCCGAGTTGGGATTTTCCGATTTCCGTATTGGATTGTTCATGAGCCTGACTTTGCTGGGCGATGTAGTTCTCGGCTTGGTTGTTACTCTCATGGCTGATGGACTTGGCCGACGACGGGTTCTTGTTGCAGGTGGCGTCTTGATGGCCATCTCGGGCGTGATTTTCTCTGTTTTTGAGAACTTCTGGATCCTTCTACTAGCAGCTGTCGTTGGTGTTATCAGTGCCAGTGGTAGCGATTTCGGTCCTTTCCGGGCCATCGAAGAGTCCATGCTGTCTCATATCACGAGCCCCAAAACTCGGGCTGATGTCTTGGCTTGGTACATTACCAGTTCTAGTCTCGGTGCTGCAGCAGGAACAGCATTAGCAGGACGATTTGTCGAGACAATGACAAATCGAAAGGGATGGGACCTTGTGTCGACGTATCATGCTACGTTCTGGGTATACATATTGATGGGAGCATTGAATGTCATGTTCGCGTTTGTTATGAGTAACAGGACCGAGGCCGATCATGACGATTCCTCGGAATTGTCGGATGAACTGGCAGAGGGCCTTCTCCGAGACTCAATGGATGAGGACGACGATACCAGCCGGCGGACATCTAGCGCCTCAAGCCCTTCAAAATATGCCAGCCGCTTTTCAGGCGTCTCGTCGGGCACTAGATCTGTCATGTACCGCTTGTGGTTCCTGCTTACTATCGACTCTCTGGCCGATGGCATGGTATCAGAATCCTTAACAACCTACTTCCTCGATTCCAAGTTTTCTTTATCAAAAGCTAGACTTGGAGATATCTTCTCAACAGCGCAGGTCCTGGCCACGGTTTCTACAGTCTTTGCGGGGCCTTTGGCTCGCCATCTGGGACTCATTAACACCATGGTCTTTACTCACCTACCATCTTCAATTTCTGTGCTCTTCTTTCCCTTCCCAAGCGGTGTCGTCGTCACAGTCATTCTCCTTTTCATTCGCATGGGTCTGAACAACATGGATCAAGCACCGAGATCAGCTTTCATTGCTGCTGTGGTCAAGCCTGAAGAGCGCACTGCTGTCATGGGCATAACCTCGACACTCAGAACTCTAGCTATGGCAACTGGTCCTTCGCTCACTGGAGGACTCGCTGAAAGTGGAAAGTTCTGGATTGCATTTGTCGTTGGTGGTGTGTTGCGAATCATGTATGACTTGGGACTGTGGTTCATGTTCATTAACATGAGACTGCATACCCATGACCCTCCACAAGATGAGACAGTGTCCCAAGGGCAGTCGATCGATGAGGAAGATGTAGAAATGTTACGACAGTCAGCCGAGAGAAGAAGATCTAACTCATCCGAGGAGAATTAGGTAAAACTACCTAGAAAGCTGAGAGTGGAATGCACTAAAAGTTAACAATTTTGAACAGCTTTTAGACGAGTATTCGAATAGGATGTTGAAGCATTTGATCAGCGGCGTATATAGAAATAAGAAACACGATTAGCACATGTCATCAATCTCATCAGCCACCCTTATCAATTGACGGATTAGGCATCGATGTCATTCGTCTGAATCCATAGGTCTTTGTGAAGATGCCATTGTCATCAAGGTAGAGGCACGCGTGTATCATCGGCAGCAGTGACAGATACGCTACCAACAAGATGATCCAGCACGATAATTGCACTCGCGTCGATGTTGTCAAATGATTGTGGCGAAATTTACCCGTCTCACGTCAACTACAAGGACAAATGCGCTTTCATCGTTCACATTGAGGAAACCGGTGCTGTCAATGGTGGCGGACCGTTGGAATCGCCCAGCCTTATGATAAGGATGCGGTCGTTTATCGCGTAACCTGACCCTTCAGGTTTCGGTCCGAATAAGTTGCATTTCAAACCATGACGAGCGACAGGACTGGTTAGCCTTGCGTTCGTATTTATTGCCTGTTATAACTTACGTCTTTCAGAATAATATGTCCCTGCATCTTCATATCTTATCGAGGCAGCCAAGGCGCTTTGTTAATACTTGGCCCAGTAATCTTCTGCAGAGGCAGTGTAATCCTTCGTAAAGTCTGATGATTGAAATATCAGACGGCTGAGCGACTTGTCATACTGAGAGACTTCCGCCGTTAATGATTATCTGATGTGAGAAGAGCAGCGAATATAGGCCACCTGGTGTCTATCTGCTGCAGTTCCCTCACGATTAAAAAGGAAGTCAAGCTTTTGTAAAGCGTGGGCCTGTGGATCAGACTACATCAATCATTTGGTCCACCGCCCGCAGTGAAATATGGGCGCGTGCTATCTTACCCCTTCCAGCATTAGTCTCTCCTACAGACGGACAGGCTAACTGATTGTTGAGAAAGGACTCGTACGAGGGTGCAATGCAGCGTAGGTAATGTTGGCGCTAACACGTACGCGGCAGCTGAGAAAAGATTAATGATCAGACCGAGATTGTTGGGCATGCTTGCGTGGTTAGAATTAACGCTACAAGCATTAGCTTCGCGGGATGACGACTTGTTTGTGCTCGGGCTGTCGCAGGTCTCACTCTCAGCGTTATCCCACATCCCATCTTGGCCGGGACCGACATCGATCGGATCTTTATCCTCCAATACGAGGTCAAGAATGACTGTGATTGGGGATAGGTCAGGTAAGAAGAGATCGACCAGCTCAATTGCTATCGGTCATTTGTGAGACGAACATGGCATTTAAGCTCTCTAGCGATGTCTCACCCCAGGTTTCCAAATATGCGCCAAAACACTCTCGCTTGTTCATCATCCTGTTTTTAGCAGGCTACAAAGCTAAGCTCATTGCTATAATTTGAGACCACGCATTGACCTACGCACCTAGCCAAGGAACCTGCTGCCATGTCGTATATGTCCCCTCTTTAACTTCCACTTACTTTCAGGCCTAACTAATCTGGTGATCGTGAAGTATCGGGTTTATACCAATTTCCACGAGATGACGCATCGATGCTTCAGACTTTGTAGTCTTAAAGGGTCGATCACCCATGATGCTGAATGATTGAATGTCACAAAGATCATCACGATTATCCGTCTCAATAATTGTCGCGGTGGCTTCACCAATTCAACCACAATGAAACGACAAATCATCACAATAGCTTTCTTTGTGGCGCTTTCCTACGGCGCCAAAGTCGACAACTCCAAGCTCGATCCGCTGCAGTTCAAGAAAGATGGCACTTTTCAGATTGCCATCTTTTCTGATATGCATTTTGGACAATGTGAGCTTCACTACCATCCACTACCACAGACAACCGACTAACATAGAAACAGATGAATCAACGACAGGTCCTGAGCAGGATCGTCATTCAGTCGAAGTCATCAACAAGGTGCTTGACTACGATACACCAGACCTGGTAGTCCTCAACGGCGATCTGATCAATGGCGACTCAACATGGAAGCATAACAGCACACATTATGTAGACATGATTGTTGAGCCTATGGTAAACCGAAGCCTCACCTGGGCGTCTACTTATGGCAACCATGACCACAACTACAATATTGCCGGAGATGGTATTCTTGAACGCGAACAGATGTGGCCAGGAGCGCGCACTCAGAAGATGGTCAACAAGACGAAATCCGGTACGACTAACTACTATCTCCCTGTATACGCCTCCGACTGCTCAGATACATCCGACTGTAACCCCGAGCTTATCCTGTGGTTCTTCGATAGCCGTGGTGGTAACTATTACCAGGGAAGTTGGCAGGAGAACTGGGTCGACCAGAGCGTCGTAGACTGGTTCAACGAGACCAGCACGGAACTGACCGGCAAGCACAACAAAACCATTCCTTCACTCGCCTTTGTCCACGTGCCTCCAAATGCAACAGTTGCACTCCAGACAGAACTTGGTATTCGAAAGAATTACCAGCCCGGTATCAACGATGACCCCCCAGTGCCTCAGCAAGGATACGGATGGTGCGCGGACGGTACCCCCACTTACGACTGCCCATACGGTGGCCAAGACATTCCTTTCATGGAAGCTTTGGTTACTATTCCTGGCATTATCGGCTTATTCTATGGTCACGACCACGGCAACACCTGGTGTTACCGCTGGGATAAGAAACTAGATGGAATGGACATCGAAGGCAGCGGCATACATCTCTGTTATGGACAGCACTCGGGCTATGGCGGGTACGGCGATTGGATCCGCGGTGCACGGGAAATCATCGTGACGGAGGATATGTTGGAAAAGCTCGAGGTGGAGACATATATTCGCCTTGAATCTGGTGACGCAGTGGGCAGGGTCATGCTGAACTCGACATTCAACGAGGATTACTACCCCGCTACACCGAATAATATGACTTACATGTCGGAAGAAGAGGACAGCGACAGTGGTGCTTTCAGTCTTTCAGGAAGTACGGAGTTTATTGTGGCGGCTGTAGGGGCATCAGTGTCAGCGCTTACTTGGTTGATGGTTTGAGAATGCTCTTTAGACGATTCATGATAATCTGAGATACCCATGCTCTAGTTTTATTTTATAGATATACTGTTTATTTATTCATAAGCTATGAGAATCTATCACGCACGAACCCGTCTCGATTGTGAGTCAATATCGAAGCAAATAGGCCAAATAGTTACGAGATTCGAGTTACCTGCATCTTTTCTGACATGTAGACTGTTCACTTTCCGTTAGAACATAATAGGATGATATGTTCAGCACATCGAGTATTTGCCGTGTCGTTAAACGGTGACAGACAGGCCATAGCCAATCACAACCGAACTGCTTCGCCTGTCAGACCACGTAAATCATTGTTGCACAATTAATAATCACATCACAGTATTGTCAGCGTCAAATACGCCAAGCGCTTACAAAGCCACTTTCCCAGCCATTAGTCGGTTTGTCTTGGACTTCGAAGCTCAAAGCTACCCTACGATGTCGTCTCAGCCAAGAAAGATTCAAGCAGTCTTTTTTGACTTTATGGGCACTTGCCTTGACTGGCACAGCAGCGTCGTTCAAGCGATACCCTCCGCCATCCCCAGACCCGAAGCCTCCAAACTAGCCCTCGAATGGCGAAGACAATACTTCAACGCCAACCGCGAGCGCCTGGCTCAAAAGCTTGAACCTGAGGATATCGACGATACACTCATTCGTTTACTAGAGAACATGATCGATGCGTCGCCAGGGTACCAGATACACTTCGGCGAACAGGTCAAGAAACAGCTGATTGATGCATGGCATGCCCAACGAGCTTGGCCAGAAGTCCATCAAGCAATCGACTCCATCCGCAAGGATCTCGGTCTTGAGGTATTCGTACACGCCAACGGGACTACGCGTCTGCAACTCGATCTTACTCGCTCTTCTGGGCTCAACTTCGATATGCTCTTCTCAAGTCAGTTGTTAGGCACGTACAAGCCCGATCCTGAGGCGTACAACAAGGCATTGCGACTTGCGAAACTGCAGCCAGAGGAAGTTGTGCTGGTGGCAGCGCATGCGTACGACTTGAGAGGCGCACAGCGCGTGGGAATGAAGACGATTTACATCCATCGCTGGACGGATGATGTGGATGAGGACATGGAAAAGGTCAAGGCCGAGTTTGGGGCGTTCTTGGAAGGGATGGAGGAGCTTCCTGCTACGATTGAAAGGATGCAAGGCTAACTTTCAGAGTCTTTCTGTGTAGTGTGAATCAATTTGGGTTCATGGGATGTTGTGTTTCTCTTATTTGCTATCTGCTGGCACGTATTCGATCACCATGAAGCTCAACTCTGGATTTATTGGTTTGCTACTCAACTCAAATTTATCCCAGGATCTCTAAATGTATTCCTTTTGAGTCGTGGTCTTCTATTTGCGTAACCCCAACCTGTCTCCAAGAGATACTGAAAAGCGTCTGCAGACTAATACATCCCAACACCATGTGCAAGGCATATTTGCCGCACTGATGCCGTCGAGCAGTCAACTACTTTTGGAGGGAAAAAGCAGACAATCAGCACTGTTGTTACTCGCCTGCGGCTGTTAGGCGGCACAGCCCAGCTCGCGCAATCAACCTTTTGTGGTTTAGCGTCTGATTCCGATGGCGGTGTCAGCGATGATCACCATCCTCGAGCAATGGTCTCAATTAGGAATAACCTCAAGTCAGCCGTTGTAAGAATTGGTGGAAAATCGCGTATTGGGCCGTTGCTGTTTTCAAGATAAAAGGCCAAGCGCCATCACTATTAACATTCATTATTGGAACTTCATCTCACCATTCACCAGTTCTAGGAATTTGACCTCACTTTAAACACAATGTATTCTTCTTCTCAGACGTGCTCTCAGCAACGTTCATCAACTGCTGATAAGTCAACTGAAATGGACTTCGAAAATTATCACGTCTATCAACATAGGCTCCCATGCTACCAACAACAAAACATTCTATCTCCCTCGCCACCAAGCGCAATACCTTTAACTCGTCCTATTCTACTTCCTTCCTTCTCAATCGGTAGCCTTAGAGAAGCTACGCCCCCTTTCATCAGGGCATACCCTCCTGTTCTTGGTTCATACGGAGTCTCCTCGTCCCAATTCATGGCTATAATCGATGATCTCAACATCGCACTCGCTGAAGCCACACCTTTTCAAGTAATGAAAATCGCCGGCAATGGTGTAGGTTTCATGCCCCATCATATTGCTCAGGGGGTATCTCTTGGTCTCGTTCTAGCTGCAGGCACTGGCTCGGCTGCCACAGCATACATCAGAACAAAGAAGACCCTTGAAAGGGCAAACAATGATGTTTTTGAGCCCAAGGGGTTAAAGATGGAGATTGTGAAAGACGACGAGGCTATGCGACGGCTCAATGCCACAGCTAAAAGTCTGGAACCACTGCGAAGACTCCAGGAGATTAGCGCATACGTCGAAGTCTTGTCTTTCGACGTCGATCCTCCAGCCAGACAGAGCAATGTCCTAGATCGTATCAGCGCAAAGCAAGTTGCTATGGCGCAGGCCAAGAAAGAAAGGAAGATACAGAAGAAGGATGACAAGCGACTTCGTGGGTACGAAAAGGCGGCTAGGAAACACAGTTACCCAGTCGGATCCACCGATGAGCGCTACGACTTTGATACAGAAAGTCGGATTGGAATCGAGGACAAGATCGCGGGATTAGAGGCTAGGATCGTGGACATTAATGCTAAGGCGGATGCCAAGCTCGAGCATGCGAGCGGCAAGAGGGTTGGTGAGATCGAGAAGAGGCGGATGAAAGATCTGAAAGAGCTGGAAAAGGACCGAGCTAAGATACTGGAGAAACATAGCAAGGCTGTAGCCAGGTTGCAGAAGAAAGAAGGGAAGGACGAGAGAAAAGTTGCCAAGTTACAGTGGATTATGATACATCGCATTTAGTCGGGCTTTGAGACGCCAGTATAGCAACTAAACATCTATAAAGCAATAATTCATTGGATAGATTGCACTTTAGAAGGTTTCAAATCCCGCTTTCGCCCAATCTCGAATCCGTGCGTACCCGCAATAACATCATTCATGATCTGCTCAGCCAATTTCTCCTCGGCGCTTCCGGCTTGCAAGTTCATACTTGCAATCTGCAAAGGAAATATGAACAAAAGTGGCTCCATGCCTGTGGAACTTTCTCCGATACAGGATGCCGCCAGCTGGTATATCTCAACCGCAAGAGCTGTCATGATCGACTTTTGATTCTCAAGAGTAGCTGGTACTTCAGTTAAAAGGGGGATCTCGAGAAGCGTACAAAGGCCGGACATGCAGAGAATGATGGCTCTTTGCAAGGCTAGCAGTGCCTTGTCTCTCGCTGAATGCACGACACCGCTGTCTGATATTGGGCTTGACAGGTCTCTCGATAGAGGACTCGGATGATGGTGAAATTGTGCCCAATCTTCAAGATCCGACAGGGTCCTCTTAACACGCTGATGCAGGTCTTGTCTAAAGCCCTCGTCAACTTCACCCTTCTCCATGCGATCCATATCGCACAGGTGACCTGGAACATAGGCAAATATGTCATGGAGAGTATCACTGGCTTTCTTTGGTTCATTTGCTGGCCAGGGGATGGTCTGCCACTCCGGTAGTGCAAGGTAGCAATGACAGCGATTTATCAGCGCGCACGCAATCTACCTGGAGTCAGTCATATTACTCTTGGGATCGTCGTTCAGACTTACAATCTCGAAGCGACATTGGCGTAAAAGCTCTCTGTCCAAAGGTGTTTGATGCCGCCACGGACCTCTCAGCTTGACCTATACACCACCGAAGTTAGCAATGACTATAGCATAAAGAAACCAAGCTACCATACCAATTGAGTGATACCCTCGTAGTGTTTCAACCATCCGTTCTTCTCTGTAAAAGCAATATTCTCAAACATGCACAAGCAAAGCACCCCAACAAGCGTGTCCCATTCCAAGACAGCAGTCGCACTCGACAAATCTGTATGTACTCTCTGCAATGCTTTCACGTATTCTCTTGTTCCCAGATCATAGACGCGTTTGTCAGAGTTGGTTTTGCCAAAGTAAACCGCTGCTAGCGCCCGTACGGCCAGAGAACGTGTTGAGGTGGAACTAGGGAGAGATTCAATATTTATCAACAAAGGCCGAACTTCGTCTATCTTGGACACAAGATGGGCATGGATTATATCATTCTCGTTGATGAGTGGTCTGGACGGACGATAAACATGTTGTGGCAGTGCCTTTGAAGGTTTGTTCATCAGTTGCAGTTGTAGCTGCCCTGGTTTCACAAACGACTTGTCCTTGGAGAATCTCGTCGTCTCGTCAACAAACTCTTCAAAAGAAACATATCCCTCACACGTCAATCCAGCGTTTTTACACCTTTGGCAATGTGGCTTGCCGTTATCTACAATGAGCGTCAGCCAAAACAGGTTCTAAAATGGTGAGTCTTGCATAAGTACCGCATTTGACCCGCCTTCGCTTGCAAGTTCTACAAGCTTTACTTCTTCCTCCACGATTAACCATGTCTACCACTCCAGATCTCGTGAGTCGTATACTTCCTAGAAGGCGTGTGTGAGATTGTGATGCGGAGCAAAAGGAAGGATTGATGTCACATGTCAGATAGCTACGCTAAGTCAAGCTACTAAGTCTGCGCCACACTTTGAGTCGTCATCATCATCATTCTGGATACGAGATAAGTCCACGGTGTAGTTTTCTCTGGATCTTTTTTTCTGCGATTTAGGTACTAAGGTAGTGGGAAGAAATGGGCTGTGCCCTCCAGAATTAAGGAGTTGCTCTCAGCAATGTGCATTTCTCTAAGCGACGCTTACTGTGGATATTCTTCAACTGCAAAGGATCTGAACCCTTACTTTCGCAGGCGAGACGCGGTATGATGATATAAACGCAGACGTGTCACTATTTTAATTGTTTTCAGTCATTCTAGCCGACGGACTTTCGGGCTGTCTTCAGGTCCTGTTTAATGCCAAGATAGGTACCCACCTGCTTTATCTTATCGCTATAGCACTTATCACGTCCTATCTCTCAGCCCTGCCGCCGCCCTGATATCCCGCCTCCCCTTTCACCCCAGTAATTCTTTACGCCTTCTCCAATCAAGCCCAGTTGCCAAGCTGTTAAGCCATGCTAGTCGGGTTCTGGTGCGACCCTTAACAGGGACTTCTCGAACTGATCCTTATCACTAAAAGAGAAGAGCTCCCTGCCAAGAAACTTCTGGAAATTAATTCTTACGTACCTGAGAGTGAAGGAAATATGCGGGGCTCAGGCAGAGTCCCTTTACCGTTTCATGGCGATCTCAGGGGTTCAGGTCGGGTCAGATCAGATCAGGTCAATCATCCATTATAATGAGAATCAGTCAATTGTGCCATTACTCTGAATGCCCTCTATCTACCATGCCCTCAACTCCATATCCCAAGGTGGGTGGGTATACACTTATTTCTCCTCTTTATATGTATATAAAAGTGTTGTGCCTGTACAAAATACACTCTGCAAAATTAATATGCCACTCTATTACCAATTACATTGTTCGTGTCTCGTCATGATGAATGTTGTTGAATGCTGTGCCGATATTCTGATGTCGCTCCCTGGCAGAAATAGTGGTCCATGACCAACTCCTCCGCCTTGATGTCCAGCCATCCTGGTGCAGAGTCGCCGATACCAAAACTCAGCCAAATCTCGTCATCGAGGTAACCGTGGCTGCGCTGCGCTGGCTGGTCTCCGTGATACACCATGCTTCCGGTCCAGATGTACTTGCTGTTGGTCTCGCCGTGGTACGTGAGCTTCTTGCTGACGCTCATCATGTGGTAGGGCGCGACAGGCGAGTAGACGACAATTCGGTGGTCGTACCACGTGTTTGTGTATTGAGGAGGGTCGTAGCGCATCTGCACCATGCCCATAATGACAGTGTTATTTGCAGCAGGCTCACAAGCCCCGCGATTGCACAGAGTCAAACTCAGCATGGGCGTCGATTGATGGACTCGCTTGTCGGTGAGCATAACGTCGTTCATACAGGTCTGGGTGGCCGAGTGCCATGTCTTGCCCTCACGGTCGGGAGGGAAGGGCTCGTCGACGGCGGATTCGGCTTCGGCTTCCATGTTTTGGACAGGCTCTTCGGTCGAGTTGAAGCGATACAGCTGGCTAGGCTCAACCATGAACATCATCTCGTCATCGTCGTCGCTGAAAGGGTTGTAGACAGGAGCCCAGTTCTTCTCTCGTTGGTATCGGGCATCTGACTCTTCACCCTCGGGGGGTTGGCGTCGCAGGAGAACGGGTTTGTCGAATTCGATACCCGGAAGTTCCTTTGCATGCTTGCCCATTTGCTTGACAAGCTCAGGAACAGCGGCGCGGGCATCGACGATGTACATGCCTTCACAGAGGTTCTCGTCGTTGACCTGATGGGTGAAGATAAGCATGGGGGTACCATTCTTTCTCCAAAAGAGCTTCATATCCTCGGGGCCAATGTATTTATCCATATCAGGCTGTCGCTTGCAGTGATGCTCGGGGCCTTGCTCTTCTGTAAAGTCCTCCACGAGCATCTTATGCCAATCGTTGTCTGCAGTGAGCTCGGGCCGGCCAAACGTATCCCAAGTAAGGCTAACAAAGGTTGCGACTTGCTGGGCGCGTCTGTACTTCTTGCCCTTAATGTCTTGGTCGACATGGGGAGCGCGGGCGATGACAAGGAAGTCGTGCTTGCTGCCCTTTGGTAGTTCAAGGAGGGTCGGATTCATAATCTTCTGGCCCGTCTTCTTGACATTGATGGTGTTGTAGAAGCCCAGGTTATTCCGTCTGCTGGTGAGCAGGCGGTAATCGTTGGTTCGGGAGAGGAGAGGATCGAAGCCGGTATTCTTGGGGCCGAAGAGACTGTCACCCATAGTGTAGAAGACAATCATGCCGACCATCATGGCGGTTATTGTCACGAAAAGGATAATGCGCCTCGGGTGAGGATGGGGGATTCGGACTTGTGACAAGCGCACGCTTAGGTTGCGCATGCTGTTAGGCAGACGCATGTTGGAGATGCGCATCTTGACTGCGATTGACCGTTTCGGCGGGGGAAGAGCAGAGAGGTCTCAGTTGAGGTAGCGGAGGCTCGGGGACCTCACATGGAGGGAAGGAAGAAGAGGACGTGTCTCGTTTCGCTGGGCCAAAATCCGGCTGCTCGACTGGGCTGGCTTGGATTGAGCTGGGAGGCAGTGGCAGTGACAAGCAGTCAAAGAGAAAAGCAACAAAGGCGGAGGCCAAGAAGAGAAAAAGCGAGCGGTTAAAGAGCGGATAGAGATAAGGAAAAGAAGAATTGGAATGAATGGAAGGAAAGCGTTACAGCAGAGTTGGACCCGACTTCCCCTAATCACGATCCATTCAGTAACTTTTTTTTTTTAAGGGGAGGGGGGGCCAGCAAGGAATCGGAGTCAGACGGAGAGGCCCAGAGAGGGTCCAGGGCTTTCGCCAAAAGCTTCTAATCAGCCCGGTCCAGTTTGTAGTGGACATATTTTTGCCAATTTTACTTGGTCAATGCTCTCTTTACTGGTGAGCTGCGCCACATTTGATTGGCCCCACCAGTATTACACTGCTACAAAGTACTGTACTGTACTGAGTGCCTGCTGCAACCGGCAGGGGCAATCAATAGAACCTTGCCCGCATTTTAAATTTAGGTGCTTTCCATTGTAGCTTAGGCCGAAACCACTGATCTCATCGTTCTAGTTTACCTGCTGTACATACAGTATCAATCAGTAAGTTTTAGCGAATCTGCTACCTCTAGGCTGCACGTGGGGCCATTGTCAAACATGTTAGGTCCGATGTTCCTGATACTGGTTCAAATGCTGGATAAGTTACAAATACATAACAAAGGTTAACCTGTCACCGCTTACTGGTCCAGATTGCGGAGAACCTGACAGTTCTTGTTATTACTATGCCAACACTTTTATTGTATAGTCGCATCGCCAAGTCTGCAACCGATTAGTTAGAAGAAAATGGGTGGAGAATGATTGATTGATGATGAATACTGGCGATTTCGCCAAGCAATAACTATCCACCAAATCAGCCCTATGAACAACTCTATTCATAGAGCAATCCATCTCTTTCAATGCCATTGATGCTACCTCTAGTGCTTTAATATTTGTGCGACACCTTTTCTATCTGTCCGGACTGCCGTCATCAATGCACCCCACCCAGTGGAAAGAGGGCTGGTTGAATACGTCAGGTAGGCGTAATAGTTATCTCGACGGCGATATTATTTTCAACAGTTACAGTACATTACCACATCGGCCGCGTAAGCTTCCAAGCCAATCTGAGCTTAGCTATGACATGTTCCTTCAATATTGGGCTGAATTCACCTCCATGCGACTTTAACGATAGTTACCCTACATCAGATAGGAATCAAGTATTCAGCCACTGGCCAACTTCAACCGAAAAGAGAAATACTCAATCAATCAAGGCAGAAAATACAGGTTTTGAAGCCTTGTGACGATCTGATGAGCGGTATTCTGTAATTAAACTTACGAGTGTTGTACTGTATCCCATAACAGTGAAGGATGTTGGAGCAGCATTTCTACCAGGATTGAGCACAAGTCACATCCGCGTATATCTCCAAGTAGCAGCGTGTTTCATCTCGATATTAACTACTACAAAAGCTTAAATGAGCGAGACTCAGACAAACAATCTGAGGTATGTCGGATTAATGTTAGCCTAGTATCCCGTGTGCTTATAGCCTTTGAGGTTGGACAACTCTTTGGAAATGCCAGATTTTTCGTTTCTCTGCATTTATGCTGATTGTTGACCTTCGCTCCTCAAAAACAACTTTCATCAAGCCTCAGCGTACTCAAAATGGTTGAAGGTATATTCGCTTTCGATTGCTGGTCCATCCTAGCCCCGTTGCGTAAAGAGCAAGTCCAACTAGCAATGAAAGAAGCTCGCTGGAGCTGGCTGAGCAGGGCGAATTGGCAACGCCATCAGTGGCCCAAAGGATTTCTGTGTCGTCAACGGCTCGTTCAACGCATTTCATCGACTCTACGAACCTTCTGTCGACATTCAAAATCCGGCTTTGATACCAGCTGGGCCAAGCTTTGAAGAAGTGCAGGCATCCTGGTCCACCATCCCCGTTAGAGAAGCTACCGCCCGAGTTGATGAGTGGCATATATTTGCATCTCCAACCGGCTGACATTGTTTCCTTTGGACTTTGCTGCCGGAGTTTTGGGCTCGAATACTCACTGCTATTCACCATTATCGCCGCTTAGGTTCGTGGGCGGGTACACCAATCTTCATTACAAGTGATCAATTATCTTGTCTTCCACAATCGATCTACGATATCTTTCCCGGACTTGAGCGTTCACCAGTCGAAATCCACAATGCAGTTCGCGATAGGACGGGTCAACGGAACTCTCATATGCCGGATATATCAACGCAAGAGTGGAATCAGAACGCGATGCATCGCTATGCCTTCTTGGCCCTCTCGAACTTCGAACCTCTTAGTCAACAAGAACTCTACCACCTCTTGCTGTCAGGTGGAATACCGGAGAGTCTTCATGCTCCGATGGAGTTTTGTCTGGCCCCTCACAATATGGATAGTGTAGGTCAGTGGTATCTCCGCAATTTCACTACTAATTAATACATTCGAATGGAACTAGTCAAAGATAAAACAGTCGCCAAGCATACTACTGTCTCGCTCCTTGGTAGCCGCTGGCTTACTTTAGATATTTTGCTTGTGTGGCTCATTACCTGGCAAGCAGGAGTTGACGATACTCGAAAAGAAATACCAACGGGAAAACCAGCCGACCTGGTAAAGGAGGTCTTCACCAACGGGCTCAGCGTCGATAAGAAAATGGCCCAAATACGTGCGTATTTCAAGACATGTACTGTGGCAGATGGGCAGGCCATTCGTTGGATGTTGTGAAACTGGTACAGGCGAAGATGGGAAGTGAATGGACTGACATCACCGGTGGAATTGAAAATGTCTGCCAAGGGTGGTTTGTTGGAGTATACATGGAAGCACACCTATCCAAGAATATGAAGTATATAGAGTATTGGGATCGTTTTGCGAAAGATCAGATGGATAAATACTAAACAATGCAATCATTGTGTAGCTTAACATTGCACCATCTGCATTCCCCAAACCTTTGCTTTGTCACTGAGTATAGGTAGCTAGATCAAAGATGCAGTTATTGCCACACTGCAACATGTGAAGCACCTTGTTAGGGTCACCGAAGTGTTACGATGTCATTAAGCATCGTGCGTTTTCGTTAGTGACAAAAGAACAGAACTGGCGATAGCACTAGGACACCATCTACATATCTTCCCTCATTCGACGGCCCAGTTTTCAAGCACAAAAGCGTAAAATAAGGTGTGACACAATCAGTGGACCGCATAAACGCGTCGATTTCTCGGCAGTCAACTTCAAAGTTGGTCCAAAGCATGGAAAAAAGAGATTAGTATGATGCGGAGGAGGTAGAGCCGCATTATCATCCAGCATTTGTTGTTGGGATTCTGAAACATTATGACTCGATACCAGCTGGGCATTCGTCAAAAAAACGAAGATCCAAGATTGTGATATACGCGTCGTCTTGAATCGCGATGAAGAAAAAAGGAATATCTTGTTTGTTTTTCTTGATTTTGGAGCCGCCAAGTCTACATACACGCTCGGATATTGCGGCCTCGGCTGACGTCCATGCCAACGTGCTGATTATGGAGCTTCAAATCTCCGCATCCAATCAGAGAGAAACACCAAGACAAACTGCAAGGAACAAAGACAGGCCAGACAGGTTTAGTCGTGGATCATTTTATGCTTGTGACGTCAAAGACAGGGCCATCAGCATGGGGAATTTCTGCAGGATCGGAACTAATGATCTCATGGTTGGATGTCAGGAGAAGGGTAAACAATAAGCTATAATAGCTGCACAAGTAGTCAATTGAGTTAATTTAATCTGAAATCCTTAGAGCAACCAGACTCACTGCCGGTAGTCTTTTGTGCCTTCTTGTCGCTGTCACAATGCCTCGTCAAACCACACCTTTGAGCAAGGCTCTCGTGAGCCTGCTGCCATTGGCTGCCCACGCTTCTGCAGCTTCGCTCAACTCTGACTACAGCTTCAACCCTCTGCATCACCTCACCGGAATCGCACCTTACTTCGAGCCCCAAGACCCTCCTGCGTCTCCCGATGCGCCTCAGGGCTGCACACCCGAGCGCGCCGCCTACTTGGTGCGACATGCTGCCATCTACGCCAACGACTTCGACTACGAGGAGTACATTGAGCCTTTCGTCGAAAAGCTGGAGAACAAGACTGGCATGGACTGGAACAAGGTTCCTTACCTCAATTTCCTTGCCGACTGGAAGGCTCCCATCTCCGACGCCGAGGTCTCCCTCTTGACGAACCTTGGTCGTCTTGAGGCTACGCGATTGGGAGTCGATCTCGAGTTCCGATACCCCGAGTTCAAGCAGCCTAAGAAGGTGTGGACTTCCACCGCTGAGAGAACTGTCAAGTCTGCTCAGTCTTTTGTCCGGGGTCTCCAGGCCGACGATACCTCTATCAAGGTCGAGCAAATCTACGAGTCCAAGGAGTCTGGCGCCGACAGCTTGACCCCCTACAAGGCTTGCCCTGCCTACTCTGGTTCCACCGGTAGCGAAGAGTCTGCCGAGTACCAGGAGAAGTACGCTAAGCCTATTGTCGAGCGTTTCAATGCTCTGGCATCTGACTTTAACTTCACGGTCAATGATATCTTCGGCATGCAACAGCTGTGCGGCTACGAGACTGTTGTCCGCGGCAAGTCGCCTTTCTGCAACCTGGAGCTCTTCTCTCCTGATGACTGGCTTGGCTGGGAGTACTCCGAGGACGTGCGATACCACTACAACGCTGGCTACGGTAACCAGGTGTCTGGATACGTCGGCATGCCCTGGCTCAACTCGACCGCTGACCTCCTCATGAACGACAACTCTGACGAGGACCTCTACGTTAGCTTCACTCACCGTGAACTACCTCCCATGGTCCTGGTCGCGATGGGTCTCTTCAACAACTCCGAACCCGGTGGAAGCGAGTCTCAGATCAACGCCACCATGCCTCTTAACAAGATCAACTACCGTCGCGCCTGGAAGAGCTCTCACATTTTGCCTTTCCTGAGCAATATCGCTATCGAGCGACTGAACTGTACCGGCAGCTACGGCTACGATGATGGACAGTACTACCGCGTCCTGGTCAACAGCACACCCCAGCCTTTGCCTTCTTGTGAGGACGGCCCTGGAACTAGCTGCTCCCGAGACAGCTTCGAGGAGTATGTCCAGGCCCGTGTCGATAAGTTCACTGGCTTCTCTGACAAGTGTGGCGTGGAGTATGATAACTCCACCGACATTCTGTCTATTTACCATGAATAATGATGTTCAAGATTAGATATGCTTCTTGTAATGACTTTTTAATACACTTTTTACGTAATGAAACTTTTCGCGCCTCGTGAACTATGATTCAACTTCAAGCGAAAGCGGGTTTGAGATAGATAATCATGTGAACTAGACGTGAGTAAATGGGCAACCCATGGTGAGCTTTATGTCAACATTCAGACAATTTATGATGTGGCCAGTGCATCCGTTGCCATACCTCAGAAATCTTTTCAATATTGTGACTCTTGTCTTGGGTACCATTAATCTGTCTCCCAAGGGGGATATCCAAGACAAGGCTCAAATATAATAGTGTTGTTGCCATTGATACGCAAGTTAAAGCATACTGTAATATTTTTTGCGTTATTTTATCAATCGTAGGTTGTTGCATCTGCATAAAGTCTTACTAGCCTTTCCCAAAATACTCAAAATGGAGTTCTAACTATAAGAATACAGGTAGGTAAATGTTACCATACATTTTCCTATGCTACAACTCCACCCCGGTCTCACAATAGGTGCTCTTTACGCTTTGGCATGCCTAGCCCTAGCGCCACAACCTTCTGCACGTCACAAAAGCCGTAGCCATGGCTCTTAACGGTTGGCTAGATTTCGAGGTTTAGGGTCTACACACGGAAAATTGGGGATCTCGTTGAGTAATAGAAGAAATGTCCGTCACGGAAAAGGCAATACAGAAAGCCTATAAGCACTATTGAACTGTATGTAGACTATACGTAAGCCCTTGGCACTCTAGAATTGTAGGTTCAAGGACTTTTAGCTTTTCCTTCCTTCAATTTGCGCTCCAAAACGTCAATCCCTCCTGCTTTCTTCACTACACTATCCAAAGTGCCAGTAGGAAGATGGGAAAGAAGATATCGTGCTGATCCTGCTGAGCCGCCTCTGGAGATCATATGCGGTACTTTGCTTTGACTGAGATCACTAGCGACCTGCTTTGCCCACGTCGTAGTATCTGGCTTGACGAGTCCCGGCATGTTACCAGCCATGGTTGACTCGATCGTCTCTTTGGCAACGTTGTACAGTGAGTCTTCCGGTAGCTTGGCATCAGGCGAGTTAGCAAAGAATGTTGAATTGACAGCACCAGTTAGCAGGTTGATGACTCGGATGCCAAAAGGGGCAAGCTCCAATCTGAGACTCTCAGTCAAGCTTGCAGCAGCTGCTTTGGATGCTGCATAGGCGCCCTGGAAAGGAACACCAGCAGCAAGCAGTCCCGATGCCGAGGTGTTGTTGATAAGCATAGCATCATGTGAAGACTCGAGTAACAAAGGTAAGAAAACTCGGGTCACTCGGATGATGGAGAAGACATTGAGTTCAAAAAGCTCATGGCTCTTGTCTATATCGACGTCGAGAATAGGCATGCTGTATCCAGTACCGGCATTGTTGACCAGAGCATCAAGAGAGCCGCCAGTGAGAAGTTTGACTTCCTCGGCGGCCTTTTTAATTGATTCGTCGGAGTTGACGTCCATTTGTATGCATTCGATACCGGCGTCTTGAACGACCTTCAACTTTGAAAGGTTTCGACCTGATGCGAGGACTCGCCAGCCATGGGGTTTAAGAGCAAGTGCTAGGGCAGAGCCGAGGCTGCCATCTGAGCACCCTGTTATCAGGATTGTTCTCTGCTGAGACATGATTAATGAAAGATTCCTGGTAGTAAGTTTGGAAGCCGCAGGTTGCGTAAAATGAGTTGATTGCAGTAATGTATTTTCGGAAACCAGGATCAATTGGGAGGGGGATTGCTGAACTATTTAAACGTGTCGCCACCCTCTTTCTAGGTCTGACAGGATCATGAAGGATCATAAGCCTGGCCCATCTCACTGATCCTTCAAAATTAGTGCTGACGCGCATGCAACATGACTATTGGTGCTTGCTAGCATGATTATGCGGAGGTTTCTCGTAAACCATCAAACAGGTGGAATAATATCTTTTTGGCAAAATATATGAGCTACTCGCCACTGGCAATTATCAATCAACACTTCCCTAGCTAGGGGGGCCATGCGGCATGGCGGCGGAGTTTCCAACAAAGTCTGGACTACTTAACACATGCAGTTACTCTCTACCCATCGCTTGTTCGATCACCTCAAGAGCAGCAAGAACCTTCTCGTCATATTGCCTTCGACCAACAATCTGCAAATTGATCGGCATACCAGCAAACCTCTCGGGGGTGTATTGGTCATACACAAACTTATCTTCGTCGTTCTTGGGGACGTACTTGACATCCTTGGGGTCTTTGAAAGGATCGACTGTTGTTACTGGGAAGACTGCTGCTGGGCTACGGTACTGTTAGTGAGTTACAAGAATATAAGACGTGATCGACTTACTAGTCCAGGAGGTTCCAGTGAGCAGTGTATCCCCAGTATCGTGACTGTTCATGGGGAGATGCGGCTCCGAAATAAGGTGGGCACAGTATCACATCCACTTCTCTACCATCTTCTTTACTGGTGTAAGACCAGGCTCGCGCATACGCCGCGCGGTAGTCGTCTCGCTTGGTACAAAGCTGGATCAATCGTTAGAAAAATTTCAGCCGAAGCCATAAAGTGTACTTACATCCCAAAGTTCATGCATATTCAGGTTCTTTACGCTGGGCTGTTCCTGGATGATGAACTTCGTCAAAGGAAGAACAGGCTCTCCAGCTGCCTCCATAAGATCCAACGCCTCTTTACCTCCGTCAGGCCAGTACAAGGCTGAAAGTATTTCCCAGCCCTTGCGGTGATCCAAAGGCTCACAGTCCCAGTCCACGATTTCATGACCGGCTTTGCGGCAAGCTTCTGCGACCTCTTTCAAAGCTCTTGTCATAGGGGGATGAGGCTGCACGACACCGTCCCACCACTGGATGGCTATCTTGAGAGGTCGGTCGAACTTGTACGGTGCCCACTCTTTAGCGGTAAGAGAAGGGTCGATGAGCCATGGCTTTGATGCTAGAGCTGCCTTCATGAATAGCTCGAGGGACTCACGGTCAACTGTCATAGGACCTGGTGTGGACGATACGGTCTCTTTACCAACCATGATTGATCGTGCGCCCATGACTGATATTCTCTTGAGGGTCGGTCTATAGATTGTATCAGTATATAATACCGGTATATCGAGCCTGGGGAGAGCTTACTTGAAGGCGTAGATTCCGTTATGGGCTGCTGGGCAACGAACGCTGCCACCAATATCACCACCAATACCCTATTAATGTCAGAAACAGAATACAGACAGAGCGCAGCTTCATTTACCAGGATGCTTCCGCGGAGCCCAAGTAAAGCTCCTTCGCCTCCGCTGCTACCACCAGCTGTCAAGTCGCGGTTAAAAGGGTTGACAGTCCGTCCATAGATGGTACTGATGGTTTCTAGATGCATAATAGTCTGAGGCTGGGTGGTCCGCACATAGAAGACACAACCTTCGTCATACAGGTTGTCATAAAGAAGATTGGATCCGTGTGCCTTGTTGATCCATGCAACAAAAGATGCATGAGTCGTTACATTTTCGCCCACCATGCCATGATGTTCCTTGGTCGAGATAGGCAAACCAAAGAGCATGCCCTTGGGTTCAGGCAGTGAATCAAGATATTTAGCGCGCTCAATAGCTTCATCCCACATGAGAGTAACCAAGCAGTTCGTCTACCAACGCCCGTCATTAGTCCACATTCCCATTGCTAATGGAGATGACTCACAGCAACTTGAGCTAAGGCAGCTCTCCTCAAGAATGCACGGGTCACTTCTTCAACCTTTATTTCTCGCTTGCGAAGGATGTCTAGAAGCTGAATAACAGAGTACTTTTCAGTGATCTCTATCTCACGTTCAGTCAAGACAGCTTTGGGCAGATCTCTTGAATTTAGAGGGAGTGTGTCGGGGAGGCCTTGCAACTTGGGCTCGACCTTGGCAAGGCCGGCGTCGCGTTGTTGTAACGCCGCCGATACCGTTTCTTTGTAGCTTGCCATCTTGTCTAAATGCTTGGTCTATGACGATCTAGTGAAAGTCAGCTCAATCTCTTCCATCCTCAACGACAAACAATAAGTTAGAAGTTGGCGCTTACAGCACGAAATTTTCTGGTATAGTTGGAAGATGAAAGTTGAAAGACTGAAGTTATTTCAAAGACCTGATAAGCATCTCCAAAAGTATTTGTTCCATGCGGGGTTACGGTCATAGATCGCCCGCGGCTTATCTTGTCTTGAAGCCGAGCCGACGATATCCAAACGCTAAACCCCGCATTACAACGCCCTTTTACATGTCATGTCTGTCAAGTGATTTAAATAATAGTTAACTAAAGATCGCGAGAAATATACATGAATGGGAGGTTGTGCTGAACGATAGCATCCATTCAAACACTCCGATGCTGGATGACGATAAGACTTAACACTGCAAAGCCAAGCGATAGCATTGCGTCATAGTCAAACTAATGTCAAAATAATGGAGCTCTGAAGATATTTGTGTATCAAGAGAGTTACTGAGTTTTGTTTCCAGCCGACGTTGAGACGCTCATCAGATGGATCCTGGAAACCGGCGGATTAAATCCCCCCAAAGCGCCCTGAAATACCTCGGATGACGGCACCGATAAACCTCTTAGCCAAGAGATACCCCGGCTTGGCCCGGGAACAATCCCCATTCTTTTGCTATGGTGCCTGAACCGGACTCTGATAGCGCACTCCAAGTCTCAATCTAGAGCCACATAATTGGCCCAATGGTGCAATCGGTCAATCCTTCAAGAGGAAATGACCGAGCATTAATTGGATAAATATTCACGCTTGTCCTTCAATTCAGCTCGACTTGCTACTACCTTTCTCATGTCGTAGTTTCACCAGATCGATATCGATCATGAAGCTCACCAACGCCCTTCTCCCTCTCCTCGCTTCTCATGCTGCCGCTGAGGTTGCCGCCCAGCAGATAGAAATTCAGATTGGCGACACCGCAGCGATCAGTCTTATGCAACAGGCCGCCGAAGCCGAAAAGAATGGTGAACATGAACGGGCTGCCGAGCTGAGAGAGCTCCGAGACAAACCAATCCCGTCTTGGGATCAGTGGAAGCTTGAATGCTCCGTCAATTCCGAATTTAATGCGGAGGTCTATGTCGTTCCCGATCCTTCGAGCGCACCCAAAGAAATCGCCTGGGCAATGGATTATCTCGACAAATTTTGGACAACCGACGATGGAGGCGATCTTCCTTATCCTGGCGACTTCGATCGTTTCCTGCACCCGGACGGCTTCAGAATTCTTCGTGTCGACTACAAGGAACTCCCCTGGGCTGTTCGCAAGTATCGAGAGGAACTTCTCAAGGAGGGTACCAAGAGGGAGCGCAAGTACATCGCTGAGTTGGACGGAGTTGCCTTCTTCGCGCCTGGTGTTGTTACATGGCTTGCGCCTTTGTTTGCTGGAAGCAGTGTCAAGGCTGGCCGCAATGCTTGCGAGGGTAAGTGACTTTCATGGCTTGAAGGAGGATGAAACTGATTGAATTTAGATGAACTCGTTGACTTTAGCAACTGGGATGGGCAGCAAACTGGGCCCGAAGATGTGAAATTCAGATTCAACTATCAAGGTAGAATGCAGGTCGGAAACTCTATCACAGTGCAAGTGGAAGCACGGAAGTATGTGAAACAAGAAGCTACTGAAAAGTCTGATGAGAGTTTCGAAACGAATATCGAAGAGGCGGTCGAAGAGGCGGTCGAAGAGGCGGTCGAGGAGGAAGATGTGGTTGGTGATCTTTAATAAGATATGGCAGTGATATGGGCCTCACGGATTTCCCCAGTATAGCTCCAATCTCACATAGACAAGGCCGAATATGGCCATGAAGGTTACTATTACATCCAATAGAATACCGAAACCGGAAATTCTATCTTCTTGTAATTAGAAATTAGATTCTCTTATCCCCAAGTTGCACTTCAAAAAACCCTGTCCCTGGCCAGCTGCACACCACAGTAAGGCCTTTAGACTAGAGCATCTCGCGGGGTGTAGAGGATAAGAAGGGTAAAGCTACTTTACTTTACGCGAGTAGTCTGGGTGGACTATTCGTGTCAAATCATCGTCGACAAAGAGGCCCCGACGCATTATACACCAAAGAGGTAGATAGATCTTTATATGAATATGTGGACGTAACAGTGTTGAAATAGAATAGGTGTAAACGTGTAAGCCTATGAGGGGCTCTGTTGAGTCCATGCAACTGGTTTGACTGATACTGTCCGTATCTGGCTCTGCCGATGGATTGGGCTAGGTAGTTCTTGTGAATAACTAATCAAGTTAAAGAAACAAATCAATTGAATACGGCAAGGTCCCCTACCGCCTACCTAGCGCAAAGTCAGTCCATTCCAGCCGAAACCTCTGGAGATCGTCGTAAGTAATGTCTTGGCACTTGATACCTCACATTTCAAGGCGGTCAGCACAAAACCATGTACAACCTCGGCAATGAATCGTTGATACTGAGTAGTTTCACTCCTACATCATCATATTGATGTAGTGTTACCAGTTATGAACTCCAGGGGTCTCCAAAGTAATTGCACAAAAGCACTCGTAATTCATTTCCGATTCTCGAACAAACATGGCACTATTCTCTTCCGGTGATCAGGGATACGTAGGTAGCGTATCTTGTTAGCGTATTAAGTATGTCTCAGTGCCTAACTAGCTCAACCAAACAAGAAATCCAACCACAGCATGCGTGTCACTTTGCATAACTCTAACGCAAAACATAAAAAGTCGATCTAGAATACCGCCATTTGTTAGTCGGTAAGCCACAAATCCCTTTGTAGATCCACTCGTTTCCGCTGATCGATGACGGTATCATTCAGGTTAAACCTAGCCACTAGCAATGCCGTGATTATTAGCTCATTCATCCCTTGTGTCTCCTGTACTACAAACACCATCTGTTATCCCTCCTTTCCAGACGCGTCCTTACTTTTACCTTCTCTTACGATCTACTCTACCAGACGCGTGCGTGGAAGAAGAAACAAATACTTGGGAGCCATGGTACCCACGATTGAAAGCCTGTCCCAGACAGGTTCTACGACTACGGTTGTCAGGCCACGGAAGCAGAGACCAATTGAAACTACCGAGCTGGCGACCAAGGACCACACCCTCACTGATGCAGATGTCTGGGGTCGTGCAGGCCTTGGGCGGTCGTGGCTGCGATCTTTCGTCGGAGCATCGCCGCTTTTCCTTGCGCCAATTGGATCGATATCCATCTTCATCACGCTCGTTCAGTACGAAGGTTCCTTCTCACTCTTCACAGCAGCGGCAAAAGAGCACGGCTTCTGGAATATCTGCGCTCAGTACGGTCCTCAAATCACCGTCAAGGGTATTGCGGCAGTGATCTGCTGGCTCGCCGTCCAAGCAGTTCTTTACATTTACCTCCCTGGTGAGAACCACAAGGGTCAGCTCACGCCAGCTGGGTATCTTCTCGACTACAAGATCAACGGCCTCTCAGCCTGGATCGTGACGCATCTTCTGTATGGCGGTCTCAGTTGGCTGGGGATTCTTGACCCTGGTTTCATACCCCGCAACTGGAGTAGTCTGATTGGGGCTATGAACTTGGCTGGGTTCGTTATCTCGGCACTTGCATTTGTCAAAGCGTACGTGGTGCCTTGTCATCCAGAGGACAGAAAGTTTAGCGGTAAGTTCTTCCGAGGAGACTTTCGTGGTCAAATTCTAACGAATGAGCTAGGATCCTCTCTATACGACTTTTTTATGGGAATTGAATTGAATCCAAGATTGGGCGACAACTTTGATCTCAAACTGTTCAGTAACGGCCGAGCTGGAATGATGGTCTGGACTTTGATGTAGGTTGATTGCGATATTCCTGCATGAGTGGCGTTTGCTTACATGTGATTCATCAGCGACTTCTCCAATATGGCTTATCAGTACCAAAACCAGGGGTATGTTGAGCTATCACTAATTCTCGTCACGGCACTTCAAACACTTTACGTACTGGATTTCTTCGTCAACGAATCCTGGTATCTTCGCACAATCGACATTGCCCACGACCACTTTGGCATGTATCTGATCTGGGGCTGCTTCTGCTTTCTGCCGACCACATACACGATACAAGGACAATACCTTGGTCTGTACCCATCATCAGCGCCAACGCTCTACCTCGCCTTCTTCTTCGCTCTTGGATTAGCAGGTTACGTGATGTTCCGTGCTGTTAACCACCAAAAAGACGAGGTGCGACGAACAGGCGGAAAATGCACAATCTGGGGCAAGCCGGCAGAATGCATCGTAGCCTCTTTCCGAACCTCGGATGGCAGACAGCACACAAGCTTGTTACTCTGCAGTGGTTTCTGGGGCTGGTCTCGGCATGCAAACTATGTGGGAGATCTGTTTCTCAGTTTCAGTATGTGTGCGCTGGTCGGTAGCACAAAGGCTGTGGTGTGGTGGTATGCCGTCTGGATGCTTATGCTGCTTGTTCATCGGTGTATACGTGATGAGAAGAGATGCTCAGTCAAATACGGTGCGGCGTGGACCGAATACTGTAAGCGTGTGCCATGGCGGTTCATCCCCGGTGTCTGGTAAGATACTGATACTGAGGTTTATTCTACGCTTCGAAGGTTGACGCCGTATGATGTGTATGGGAGGTTATGTTTGTACTCGAATTTTAAACTCGAGACCAAAAACTAGACTAAATAGACGTTGCAGCTCTTGCATCTACCTGTCCAGCTGAGAATTGGACTCTTTGACTCGTTGAGCCTTGTCGGAGGCAACCTCCCGTGGAACATGCATGAGACATTACACTATCTGCCAAGTGAATGGTTTCATACGCGAGGTCGGGTTGTACAGATGCTCACCGTATTTTGGTTCCCTTCCGCCGTTTCAGTTAAGCGGTAATAAGCCGTCTTGACGGGGTGTTTTTTTATCAGCGTAGCCAAACATACATAGGCATCTCTCCGATGGCGCACCCGATACTGTCTTGTCCGATTATCGGTAGTTTGTGTGAGGAGCCTAGCTTAACACCCTCGAAATACATGAGTAAACAATCGCCTCGCTCGCTGTCCTTCCATCCAGATGCCGAAACAATGCTTCTGAACTAGATTTTATGTCACTATGGAGCGTCACGCGAAAATTGTCGAGGACATTGCCGAAAAGATACGCGAGTTTCATAAACTCGGACGACCATATCGAATACAGCACGGCTCATCAAGCAGTACTCGCCCGCGGCATGCGTCAGACTCCAACGTAATCGATATTAGCATGCTGTCCCAAGTTATCTTTGTTGATACCGACAAGAAGACATGTCTCGTGGAGCCCAATGTACCGATGGATCGTCTAGTTGAGGCAACTATGCTTCACGGCCTAATACCTCCGGTGGTGATGGAATTCCCTGGGATCACGGTAGGAGGCGGCTACTCGGGAACATCTGGGGAAAGTAGCTCTTTTCGCCATGGCTTCTTTGACGAGACAGTCAACTCCCTGGAGATGATTCTCGGTAATGGCGACGTGGTAAAGGCGTCACCTGAAGAGCAAGAAGACTTATTCTTCGGTGCTGCAGGGGCGGCGGGGACTCTAGGGGTCACAACACTACTCGAGGTTCGACTTGTAGAGGCTCAGAAGTTTGTCAGAACGACATATCACCGTGTTGACAGTGTCGGTACTGCCATTAGGGAGACAAAGAGGTTTTGTGGCGTATCGGGCATCGACTACATTGATGGAATCATATTCTCGAACGACCATGGAGTTATCGTAACCGGACAACTGACAAACTCCAAACCGCCCGAGTCCCATCTAACCACCTTCAGCAACGCAGCAGATCCATGGTTTTATCTTCACGTACAAGACAAAACGAAGCATCTTCTACCATCCTCGTCTATAACTGAGTACATTCCACTCAACGAATACCTTTTTCGCTACGACAGAGCTGCTTTTTGGGTTGGTCGCCAAGGCTACACGTACTTCAAACTCATCCCATTCAACAAATTCTTTCGTTGGCTTCTGGATGACTATTCGCATACTCGGACACTATACCATGCTCTCCACGCGAGTCGCATTTCCGAGCAATTTGTGATTCAGGATCTCGCACTACCTTATGACACGGCGGAAGGGTTTATCGACTGGGTAGATTCTCAACTCGGTATATGGCCATTGTGGCTGTGTCCGCTGAAGGAAACAAGAATGCCAACATTTCATCCTGTCACCGACCACACGCCGACATCGCAAGAGTCTAACGACAGGAATTTCGGCACATCACAGCCTATGCTCAATATTGGGGTATGGGGCTGGGGTCCTACAAATGCAGGAGAGTTCAAAGCTAAGAATCGTGCCCTGGAGAGGAAGTTGGCAGAGCTGGGCGGCCGAAAGTGGCTATATGCTCATGCTTACTACACTGAAGAGGAGTTTTGGGAAATATACGACCGTTCCTGGTATCAAAGTTTGAGAGAGCGTTACTATGCAATGACTCTCCCGACAGTGTATGACAAGGTGAAGCATAGTGAGTTGGAAGATCATAGGGAAGCTGAGGGCTGGAGTATCAAGTCGTTGCTGCACAACTGGCCAATAGGAGGACTTTACGGGATGTTTCTTGCGTTACGTTCGGGAGATGTTAGTCTGCATCGCCGGGCAACTTGGAAGTATAAAAGGGAGTAGCCAGCAATTGACATCTCCGGCTGACCTGGCTCCCATATTCAGCCAGCCACATAGTAGGACTGTTCTCCTTCAAACTACCGCAATTGGTAAGCTGCCAGCATAGCTCCTTGCAGCATTGATCTGTTTTTCTATTCGAGACTCATGAATAAAATCAAATAAATCACGCAAAAGCTGACGCTATTGGAAGGACGAATATGCTGATGCCTCAGACGGTGGGTTATGTCAGCTAAGTGAAGGTCAATAATGGTCTGAAACGTACCGCTGGAGCAGCTGAAAGAATACAAAAGCTGAGAATCCCAGCTTTTTCACCCCTCCAGTAACCCGTAATTCGCTGCATAGTCAACAATGTCTCCATCATCTTCCGGAACTATATATGGTCGCTGGTCTCTCCAGGGTCTCGATTCAAGCCCTCGCACCCGGTAGAAACACTCTCGATCGGCCGTCAAGCGCATGAGGTCGATAGTTTTGTCGTCGAAGATAGTCGCACTCTCGTCGACTCGCCATTATTCGGCCCGGTGGCAAACACTATCGACAAAGTCGATCGCGACTTTGACCATAGAACGCCTTTTTAATATAAAGCGACTCCTACTCTTATCAACCAATTGGTCTTGGGTATCGCTGACTATCCTGATGAAAAAAATGTATCGCGACGAACCTGCTGCACAAATGTATGAAGGTTTCAGGAAAACAACATGCGATCTTACTAAGACGCCTCAAAATATGATTCAATGCCACCTTCTCACTTTCAGAGGTAAGGCGTCTTGCCCTAAAGCGGAGCGTGTATCTACTGACAAGGACTTCAAGCTCAATGCGGATCGCCTGTTCTTGTCAAGAAGTGGAACACAGCAATGGAAGTACATGTTAGCAGCTCTGAAGGGAAAGGCTTTGCTACTGCAATTGGAGGCCAGTATGGAAACTCCTTCGGAGCTTCGGTAGGCAGTTACGAGGGTTCGGAAGTGAACAGGGTTTCTAGCTAGGCAAAGGACTCTTGAAATTCTCAACAAGGTTATCTCGTGTTACAAGATGTAGGACTTTCTTATATTAGCCGGCGAATGAGACAGGACTTTTTCATCTTTTGTTCTTGGCTAGGCCGTCTCAACCAACCAGGCTGCAATAACGCTGGGGCTTTGCACACATCGAAGCTGATACTGCCTGCTGATCCTTATGCCCATGGCGTGTATCGAAAACAAGGTTCTGAAAACAGTACAGTAGTCCCCATATTCTCCCAACTCTCTCAATAAGCTTGTCCTGACATCCACCCGTCTGTTGTACCCTTCATCACGAACATGGTATCGATCCGCTTCAGGTACCTCGATCCCTTTTCTTACGAGGATTATCCATTCGGACCCTTTCTTGTTCTATCAGATTGGCAAGCATTGGAAGCAGCCTGGCTTTTTCGCTTATCTTCCATCTTGAACAACCCATATGTTCCTGTGAGATTAATGAAAAACGGGTGCAACATCAACAATAAGACAAATTGCAGTGAGGCATGCCGTTACAACAAGTATATGTTTAACTCCTCTGAGACCCTCTGGAATTGCCTCACTATTGCAACAGTCGCTGCGATGACGGAAGGCAGGATCCACCGCACCGGCTTGATGATAACGTGACGGAAACGCTGATGGAACCTTTCAAGCCCGGGCCGTTAAGTCAATTCCATGAGCTCGCGGTGTTGGGCAGGTACAGCCACTGCGCGCTCCAACACTCCAAGTATCGGGGATGTCCACCACAGCTGTGGGAGGCGAGGATTCAGTGCAACCCTTTTAATCTTACGGGTATTAGGGATCTTGGCAGCATCATGGGCGAGGAACATTGTACGAAGGCTGGTCCTGGTATCGATTATTATATTGCAGGACCGGGCGTACGTGCAATCGCTACTGCTTACAAAAAGGGACCTGACAGCTGATCACCTTGCAGATTATTTTGGCCTATCTGATACAATTCACGAGTACTAATAATTGCACTCACCTACAAGATGACCAAAACTTGGGTCCGAAACGTCGTTGTGGTGTTGCTGCTTCCATTTGAAGGGCCCAGGAAAGCCGTAAAAACTGCAATGCGATGTCAGAAATACTTTGCAAGAAGCAGATTAGGTCTTGCCGCTGGATCTACCCTCGTTGACCTTCAGAAAGCGCAAGCAGCATTCCTAGCAATACTATCTGCAACTGCCATCATCGCATCCTCTGGTTCAACTTCGGCCGGATTTGGAAATATCACCTCGCTGTTATCGTGGCTTACCAACAATATAATATTGAGAGGCATGGTACCAGCTGGCATGTACCCATTACTTTTCATCCAACTCATACTACACAAGACAGACAACCGCTGGTGGTACACACTTTTGCTTGTGGTCCTATTGTCGGACTTTCGACATGGGTGGCAGGGGCATTTCAGGAGTCTATTCAGACAACGACCTTTCAAAGGACCCCTACCGGTTGGATCAAGGCACAGGGGGTTATTCAGGACTCACGCTAACATTCAAGCCCCGATTCATACTATCGTTGCGTTTCTTATCTTTGACTGGATAGCCGCAATGACCAGAATACATTGTTCCGGACCAGGGACCTGGCTATCTCGCAGGCTCAAGGCCCTGAGACAACACACGCCGTCACTTCTACAAAGGTTCTTTGATGGAAGGTATTACTGGCTATTATCCGAAGCCCTATGGATTTCCATGGAAGTTCTCGCTGTTGTGATGGGCGTCATCGGAGTCAACGAATTCTTAGCCTTTCCAGACCTGCTGCTTGAAGGGAAATCTGGGGCCAAGAGTAACATACACATCTCAAACTGGAGTTTTGGGCAACTGGTCGCCGCCTGTGTCTATTTTCCTGTGATTCTCAAGTTCCTTTGTCTGAATATCGTCAAGCCCAAACGTATTTACTTTTTACAGTACCGACGATCGCTGACAGGCTTATTATCATAGGTGATGTTTTACCAAGCTTGCGCAAGCGAGTAGGAGAAATGATTGAAGTCACATATCACAAAGACGTTGAGCGTCCATGAAGACGTTACTTTGGAAACTCTCATATCCTCTCAGCCAGTCCAGAGAAGTCAGAGCGATAGCGTGGAGCATGGCACATTGACCCCTCAGAGGCCATGGGGGAGACCAGAGGGTTAGTTTCACCGCCAGGTAGATGATAGTCTAAATCACTATATTAAAATGAATCATCATAAGATGGATAAGCTTCGAGCAAAATCCACGAAGCCAGATACGACTAAAGTGGTGAGCCAGCTCTTCAAGGAGAATCATGCCAGGTGGAACAAGCGTATAAATACTCACCATTTTCCAGGTGCCGTTGTTCCGCTTTCCCGGTTCAGGAAAGATCTCGCTTTCATCTATCCACATTCCTCCTTAATTAACTATCTTAAGGCATGATATTTCTAAGCAGGGTTTAGATGAGATATAAGCTTATGGGATAAGCTTACCCAGTAACAAGGTGAATGTTCGATTATCTCAAAGCTGTAAAGGCCGCCTTACATGATACGAAGCCCAGCCTGAAAATATAAAAACGAATCATATGCGACCCACCGTGTAAGGGCACACATTTATCTTTCATGGCTGTATACCTCACGTCAACTAAATCGGTTCCACCATTTTTATTATTTCGCAGACCATCGCAGAATCTGAATAGACTCTATCGGCAGAGATCAATTATTTGTGTAGGTGGATCTAGGACAGTGAGCACACAGTAAGATTGTAAGCTGATAGCCTCCCCTACAGTAATCATCGACGCAAGGGAGATTTCAGCTTTCAGCCGCAATGTCTCAAACCGGAAACATTACGTCCACCCAGGTATAATTTCAACCTCAGCTACGCCACTCCATAAGTAAATCAGCGCTAAACGCGATTCTAGACCGCTAGATATCGACATTCACAGACACACTATTACATGCCTTACTAGGACCGTGGTAATGCGACAGGGCAAGCACCCTTTCGGACTGTGTAATTCCCTCCAAAGGCTCAACTGCCGAAAGCTGAATAACGCCACATGTGGTTGAAGCTATGGAAAACCCCTCTCTAGAGACATGTTACGTGGAACGTCCGGCTACGTTACCTGGTCAGATTACACAGTGTATGGCAATGCCTCCATAATTGCCTGCACTAAACCGGCTGTGACAAAACCTACCGTTTTGTGCAACGCTATTCCCCTCTTTACACAGGCATGAGAGCTTCCTTGTCCAATGATAGGTGAATGGCAGGAAATGCAAGGCTTGTAAGTAAACCAATAGAGTTGGAGGCATACTATATTTATTAGCACAACGCCTCTGCATGTCAGCCTCCGTCCTGGCCAAGAAATGGAATGGATGACTTGCATGTGCCCGTGTTGCTTGGCCTGAAGCTCATGATTTTAGGTATAAAGTAAGCTCGTTCCTCGTATTTTGGAAAGACAACAGGCAACATGGCTTCTACCATCGCAATCCTGATCATTCTTGCACTTTTTGCGGGACTTCTACACCTCTCCAGAATGTCTCTCGTTCCTATTTTCAAGTCTTTGTACATTCGTCTCTGGAAAGCTGTCAACCTCTTCATTGATTGGCATAAGCTTCCTACCTGGTTTGCCGTCTTTAATCTCCTTGCTCTTCGATATGAACTCCGTGAGAAGAACTTGCACGACACATCTCCCGATGCGGACTTTCAGGGCACCGAGGTCAAATGCCCAATGAAGGACTCAAAGTTCATCGCCTCTAGGGACTCAGACGGCCTTTACAATGATCTCAATCAACCCAAGATGGGATGTGCCGGGATGAGGTTCGGTCGCAATGTTCCGAGGAAGTACACCACGCCACCTACTGAGAAGCAATTGCTCACGCCCAACCCGAGAATCATCTCTGAGAAGATCCTCGCCAGACCTGAAGGTCAATTCAAACCAGCTGTGATCGTTAATCTTCTTGCTGCAGCATGGATCCAGTTTCAAGTCCATGACTGGGCGCAACATTTCCTAGTGACAAACGGCGACAAGGACATCGATATTCCTCTTGGAAACAAGGACAAGTGGACTGAACAAACAATGAAGATTCCTCGCTCCAAAAAAGCAGACATCCTGTCCAAGCAGGATGGAGAGTCACCTGCTTACGACAACGAATGCACACACTGGTGGGATGCTTCTCAGATCTACGGATCAACCGAAACAGAAACACAGGCTTTACGCGCCAAATGTCACGAGTCAAAGTCTGGTCAACTAGACGTAACAGTCAAGGACGGCGAACAATTCCTCCCCCGATCAGAAGACGGTATTCCCAAGACTGGATTCAGACAGAACTGGTGGCTAGGTCTTGAACTTCTGCACACTCTCTTTGCTCTTGAACATAACGCCATTGCTACACAACTTCATCTTTCTAATCCTAGTTGGTCGAGTGACCATATTTTCGACACGGCTAGGATGATTAATTGTGCGCTCATGGCAAAGATCCATACTGTAGAGTGGACGCCCGGTATTTTGCAGCATCCAGCGCTGCAGATTGGGATGAATGCGAATTGGTGGGGACTTTTGGGTGACAAGGTGAGTTTGAGATATTTGTCGAAGGATCGAATGCCAACTGAACAAAATAGTTATGGCATGCTTTTGGTCGCGTGTTTGATAACAAGTCGGAAGTCATCTCTGGTATTCCAGGTTCAGGCGTGGATCACGACGGCGTACCATATTGCCTCACCGAAGAATTCGTCTCGGTCTATCGTCTTCATCCTCTCATCCCGGACAACGTCGCCTTCTTCAGTATCAAAGACGGCCAACACAAAGGAACTCTTCCTATCCAAGATGTTGCATTTGAGTCGGCTCGTAAGCCCTTCAACGATGATAAGTCAGGTCTGGGACTTTCTTTCGCGGATGTCTTCTACTCGTTCGGCGTCAACTTCCCCGGTGCTATTCGAGCTCACAACATGCCTAACTTTTTGCGAGACTTGAAAGTCCCCGGTGATAAGGACTTTCCCAATGGACGTCACTTAGATCTGGGAACTATCGATATTCTTCGTGATCGCGAGCGCGGCGTTCCTCGTTACAATGAGTTCCGTCGTCTGTTCCATATGTCTCCTGCAAAGAGTTTTATCGACCTCACCGGCGGCGACGCCAAATTGGCAGCTGAGTTGGCGGAAGTCTACGAAGGCGATCTCGAGGCAGTTGATCTTCTAGTCGGTACACTCAGCGAACCTCTACCTCAGGGTTTCGGTTTTAGTGACACAGCCTTCCGCGTCTTCATCCTCATGGCCACCCGTCGCATCAAATCTGATCGATTTCTTGCTGGAGATGGGTGGTGTCCTGAAGTTTACACGCACGAGGGTATAAATTGGGTGCAGACCAACACTATGAAGGATGTTCTGTGTAGACATTTCCCTGAACTCGCTGCACCGTTGCACAATGTTAAGAATGTAAGTATCGTTTCGACTTAGCCATCGTGTACTCAAACTGATTCTGATAGGCTTTCGCACCATGGGCCAAACTGGGTCAGACAGCGGATTACGCAGGACCCGAGACGAACAAGGCCAAGGCTTGAAATGGCCGTGCTTGTTCGAATCCTTTGAAGTAAAGGAATGGCTTTCTTGCCCGAGTTGATAGGGTCTGTCCGCGAGGTTGTGATGGGAGAGCGTAAGGAGTGTGATGGTAGGACGATGGTCCAAATTTGACTCACCGGTTGTGCTTTTTTCATTGCTATTGTGTTGGTTGCCGAGTTCTGGTTATTTGGAATCCTTGGGTTTGGTTCGTACGGATGGTCATCACTGCTTATCTCATTTCCGATTATCAAGCATCAGCCTTAGCGGAAGTTCCGTAGATGGTTTTACTATACTGTTAATCTATTAGGGCTTATATCAGCGCTGACATTTATGATCCTTACAACCTGTAAGTCTTCCTCTTGAGGCAACCTATCTAAGAGAGGAGCATATATATGTGTGAATGAGAGATAGACTCGTGGCTGTCGGTTATTCTATCTAGTCAGCTTACGTTAGCGGTAGGTAGCAAACGCTCAGTCATATAAACATAGAAGCCACCTACAATAACCTTTGAAGATTCCACTTCACTTCCCAATTCTTCAACCTCACTCATCATGACCGTGAACACAAAAACAGTTTTCGCAAAGCTGAAGGCTTATTTATGCGGCACCGGAACAAAGCTCTATCATCCAACACATGCGAACTACAACGAAATCCAGCAATGCTTCATCGATAAACCTGCTCAGACCCTTTGTATTGCCAGGCCACAGAATGCAGACGAGGTTGCTTCAATCCTCCAATTCTGCGTCAAGTATGATATAGACTTTTGTGTCAGAACTGGTGGTCATGACTGTGCTTCTCGTACACTCGTTGACGGGACTCTTGTTATTGACATGCGAGATATCAAGCACGTTACCATCTCTGATGATAAACAAAGTGCGCGTGTGGGAGGTGGTATCCTGAGTGCACAGCTCTGTGAGATACTAGGCCGAGAAGGATTGACTACACCTGTGTAAGTGACCAACCTCCATCAACCAAATTTTCTTATACTGACAATTCTCAGGGGAACAATCGCTTCAGTCGGATACACCGGATGGGCTACTATCGGTGGCTATGGCCCTTTAACATCGCACTACGGTCTAGGCGTTGACCAAATTCTCGGAGCCAAGGTTGTAAACGCGCGTGGAGAAATCGAAGCTGCTGATGAAGGGATGCTTGTTGGTATTAGAGGCGGTGGCGGATCACTCGGGATTATCGTTGAGCTAACTATCAAAGTTTATCCTGTTAATACGGTGCGTCATTCTCTCATCGCCCAAATACCTTTTGCTAAAGCGTTTTAGATTCTGTCCTCGACTATAGTCTTTGAGTCAAGTGATTTGCCGGCTACTCTGGCTACATACACCCAGCACTACGAGAACTTGCTTGCTACGCAACAACTCCCAGTATACCTTCAACTCCAGCCTTTCATCATCGAGCTACCAGGTCTAGGGGTTCGTCTCATGGTTTCAGCAACATGGCACGGCGAAGACAGACAAGAAGGCCACACATGGATAAAAGACATCGCAAGTGCAGCCCCCTGCGTAATGCAACCCACAGAAGAAACAACCATGACCGGACTCCTCGAAAAGGATGAGAAACCCTTTGCAGGACCATACTATGGTCGCCTCTTCACCGTCAGCTTCAAAACTCTGACCCCAAAAACTATTGACATACTAACCAAGCATGCTGCCACTGCCCCCGGGGGAGGAGGAATATTTGCATACCACACTCTACTCTCAACACAAGAAGCCAAAAAGTCAGTTTTTGGTTCAAGGGCTAGACACCATATGCTTGAGATTTATGCTCTTACTCAGGACAAGAGTGTTACTGAGGAGCGTGTGAGGTGGGGTGCGAAAGTCAAAGCCGAACTTGAGAAGGAGGATACGGATAATCTGCTGGAGGGGTCTTATGTTTCATTGGGATCCGACGCGGAGGATTTGAAGAAGGTTTATGGGCTGCATTATGAGACTCTTCTGGAGTTGAAGAGAAGGTTCGATCCGGGTAATGTGTTTAGGCATAGTATTCCTAGATTGATGAGGGTTAATGCGGAGGAGGTTGTAGAAGCTTAGTGATAGATAGGTTAAGGTTCTTCTTGGCTTGCGCTGTATTGTTAACTAACCTGTAACTAAAGTTAAGAGGTTTGGTCTACCTGTACTTAGAATGTTTACTTAAGATATTATGTCACTTACTCTCACATTCCTCTATAGTTTAAAGGGTCTCTTTAGTAGATTTACTTTAATAGCTAACGCTGTACCAGGACTAATTCTATTAACTGCTTTTTTATGTGTCCATTCCAAGACATATATAATTTACTTTTTAAAAAAAAATTACTTTGAGGTATCAAAAAGCTTCTTTAAATAATATAACTACATTCCTTCTTAAGGATTAAATAAATATGGTTTATCTTCCAAATAAAGAAAAGTGTTTGAAAAATAAAGTGCTACTAACATCAGGGACTACTATTACAAACGCTGACTTAGACCAGAGGCTGAGATTGCGACGGAAGTTATCACCACACGTACCTCGACACCAACAACGACAACGATAACTACAAAATACACATTCACGGCCATTGTAGCTTGCTACAGCTAACTACAACCACTACACCACAAAGGTTCAGATGCCGGACCTAGCCACGAAGGCTCAGCTCAGTATTGCTACATGACGTCGTTAAAATTTTCGACACAAAAATGACCGATCGGCTGTGCTATACGACGTTACTACAACTATTCGGCATTGCATTCCAGTGCAGGGTCAGGGCACGATTAATTGCTCACGTTTTCTCGTATTGACAGTACCGCTTAACTGTTTTAAGCATGAGATCCGTAGGGGTCAAAGCCTAGCCTAGCCATGTCCAAGAATAGCTGAGTCTCTGATTGGTGGGCATTCTCTGCTAACCTCGTAAAAGTCAGTGGTCGCTGCCAAGATCATCGGGGACTTCGAAAGGGTGGATTCTCTGGCGTAAAATTATGTGGAAATTGAGCAGTCAAAACAATGAAGAGACTGTGTGATTTATTTGTCACCCCCCAGGGGATCATGCTAGGTCTGAGACTAGTTCAGTAAACATCAATTGACCGACTCGCAGACTGCTACGTAGCAATAGACAATTATCATGTCTCAATGCGCCTCGATCGTATCAACATCAGAGCTCAACAGTATGGAGCCAAAGTGCTAACTTGATGGAGTCATATCTATTAATACTTTCTTGAACTTGTATAAAGACTTCATGATCAACCCACGATAACTAAGATTCTCATCATCAATCATTTCATCTTCTCAAACATCTCACTACTAGACACTTTTCAACTACACCAAATAACTCTCCTCCTCTTTCACCACTTACAAAAGAAATACCGCTATCAAGATGAAGTTCACCACCTCTCTTTTCGCTCTTGCCGCCGCCACTGGCGCTGTCGCTGCTCCTGCTCCCGTCGAAGCCGTCTCCATGATGGCCGCCTCTCCCCAGTGGACTATCGAGTCGATGAAGCGAAGCTGTGACAAGGCCGATACCACCTGCACCTGGAACTTCAAGATCAACACCGGCAGCGGCGCCGCCACTCCCTGCAAATACGTCGTCAAGGCTTCCAAGGACGCCTCCGAGGCCAACGGCGGCCCTGCCAAGTGCGGCTCTTTCACCATCACCTCTGGTTGGAGCGGCCAGTTCGGCCCCGGCAACGGCTACACTACTCTTTCTGTTGTCAGCAGCAAGAAGCAGATCATTTACCCCAGCTACACAGATAAGCAGCTTGCTGGTGGCAAGGTTGTCAAGCCCGACCAGAAGTATTCCCCTGCTGCTCTCCCTTAAGCGGTAGACGAATTACGATTGATGGATAGATGGATCTTGGGAGGATGGGCGATGATATCTGTTACTTAGTAAATATTCTGGATGGATATATGTACATATACTCGAATAGACGTCAAGAGCTATTACACCATTTTGATACTAAGCCTTATTCTGTGACCAAGTAATTTCGAACGGCTCTCAAATGTTGCATCTCTTGAGCAGCGGCATAATTCGGAAAAGGGCGGCACGCTACAATTTAACAGGGCCTTCTCATGGACTAAAAGGTGTATATCGTCAATCGATATACTAGGCTCGCGGATACACGCGGAACAAGACCTTAAACTCTATTGCGGATATCTCGTAATGATGAGTTGAAGGAAGTTGAGTTTCGCAGCCACGTTTGAAGGTTAGATCGAAGTTGAGAAGGACTGTAAGCTTTATATCATTATAATAATTACTCGTAATCTATTATACATCCAAACATTGCATTATTTATTCAATCCATCCTGCGAAGTCTTGGGCGACCATATCGAAAGATCGGCCGGCAAACCGATGGGATCCTGATTCGGTTCATATATTAGCCTTATACTCCTACGATTTTTCTCCCGCTCTGTTTGTGTAACATATAGAGGACTACCAGGCGCATCTTGCATCTCTCTTACCCTTTCTCGGTGCATTTCGCTGTTGCCTCCTTCTGAAATCCGTGGTCTTGCTGTTCCAACTTCTAAGGCTGGCTTGACCAAGCCTTTTTCGGATGTTCCTGTATTTTGGCGCTTTTTATACCAGTAGAAAAGGAAGCCGAGGATGAGCATGAGACCAAATACACTGACGCCTGCGCCGATGCCAGCCTTTGCTCGGACGGATAATCCGCTGTGTGTGTTTGCTGTGACGGTAGTGGCTTCAGTGGAATCCTGAGTATAATCGCAGTCGATGTAGAAGAAACTGCTCATCAAGGTGACCTTGTTGTCGGAATCAGTCGTATTAAGCAGCTTCGCTACAAACTTGGTATCTCTGACGTCGAAATCTTTCGGTATCGTCCAGGAATATGATATATATGTGTCTGGACATTCGTCGTTCCAGAGTTGCCAGTTGGAAGAGGGATATTGGAAAGTCTTGTTCTCTGCATCATGTTAAAAACCCAAAGTCTAGTCTCATTGTAGACATATCGCAACGTACCAAATATTTGCAATGCTTCAGAATCGTCGTCAACATCCTCCGAACTGAAGGAACTGATCTCCAGACTGAAAGTCTGGCTCTGCTTATCATCGATGTGGATGCCGCCTGTCCAACCAAAGTCTTTCGTTTCTCCAGTGTACCAAGTGTCACCTTGGTTTGGGAACATGATCTCTGGGCCATCTTTCATCAAGGATGTGGATTTGCACCATGTGTCGATCTCGTCAGGTGTTCGATCATCTTGAACCTGGCGCTCTGAAAGGCCTGTGCTCTGTTGTTGAACTCGTCTTCTTCTCGACAGCATCGAGATGAAATCTGATGGGAAGCGCATCTTGCCTTGAACAAAGTTAAAAAAGCAATTGAGAAAATTGGAGAAACACAGATCGCATAAGAGAAGTCATGGACGTGATGTTTTATAAAAACGATGCGCGGTGCAATAAATGTCGATGCTTTTTAGTGAAATAAGATGTTGTTTCAAGTGCATCTTAGATTAAGGCGCCCAATCACGATTAGCGCATTGACGCTGAATCGGTTCAGCTGGATGAGTTTGGTCATGCCATGTCAATAATACGCCGCAATTGTTTTCTTTTTATATCTATAATACAGCCGTTAACACTCCGACATTCTGAGCCATCCATGTCTTTAGATAATAATATTTGCAATACAAACTTTTATTGGAAAGACAGTTTTGACGATGTACCAGCACGGAGTCGCCGTGGACTAATTGTCTACAGCAAAAGCTTTGGCCATCCATTCACTGTTAGAAAACTAGAGCTTTGAAGTTTGACGTCTTCTAGCGCTGTTAGAGCCTGCACACACTTTAATTTCAGTCCTCTGACCAAAAAGAAGAATATGAAACCGCTAGAAGATATTCTTCACTAAATCAGGAATGGACTACTTTACCATAATTAAACTTGTAACTTCCTCCTTCGTCTTGTTCTAGTACGCAGGGGCCCCTGTTTATTGATCTGTCTTTATCCGACGCGAGATCAATGTACATCATGCTTGCCCGTATCCCTGTTCATATAATGAGAACTTCGTCAATGCACAACAGTGATCATTCTGACCCAAAGTTTGTTTCGGCCGACGCGCTATGCGGAGCGTCCGACCTCGATGGCTGTAGTCATACCATTCATCTCCTGCTCACCTCCCTCAGACTGATCATCCCACCCTTCACGTTCGTCTTTGGGCAACCTGACAAACGCAATGTCAAGAGCCAATCCCAGCAAAGCCAAGCCGGCCGCAAAGTATAGAGCTGCTCTGTATCCTCTCACCTCGTCACCATTATTTGTTCCAACTTCCGTCTCGATCGTTCCAGCAAACCCTTGGCCTAGACTATTTCCGTAAAGATTAAGTGTTCCAATAAGGCTGCTGGCTATACCCTGTTGGCGACGACTGACGCTGTTACTTGCGATCACTTGTGCGGCGACGTAGACAAGGTCTGGGCAGAAACCATATAAAACCATAGCAGGGAATAGTTGAGCCCAAAAGGTTTGCTGAACTGGCATAGTTGCTAGGAGAATATTCCCACCGAACGTGACCAGTACCTAGATTTCTGTTAACATTTACCCTCCATGAGCTGTCGTGAGACCTACACCAATAGCAATGATCCACTGCGCTGCAACGCGAGGAATAAGCCAGGCAGCAATAAATACAGCAAGGAGTGAGCTCAGTCCAAAAGGAATAAAGTGGACGCCTGTTTGCGTGAGGGAAACTCCACGTAGAAGCTGTTGCCATGCCACAGAATACCATAGTCCGATACCAAAAGCCATGTAGCTCAGTAAGACAACAAAGATCAAAGCGAGGAATGTCGGAGCCTGAAAGATTGAAAGCGGCATAATGGGATCTTTGGCGTAGCGCTTTTCCCATACAAGAAACGCGGCGAAGAGGAGTATCGAAAGAATAATCAAGGCGATCTCATAGGGTGTATTCCATCCTACTGAGGGTGCTTGATTGCACACTACGTTGAAAAGTAAAAGACTCCCCAAACCCATAAAAATGCCTGGTATATCGATGTGTCCGCCTTTGTCGGCTGGAGTCTCCTTGGGCATAAGCCAAGCCAGCCAAGCCAGAATCAAAGCAGAAACACCCGCACTAGGAAGGGTTAGCCATTGCCTGATACGTCCGGAAGTGACACTTACATGAGAACAAAAAGCCACATCCAGTTGGCTTGATCCATAAAGACGCCGGTGATGAGCGCGCCAATCATGCCACCCAGCGGAGGTGACGCAGCAAAGAAGCCCAAGACGACATTACGCGATCGACCAGGTGGTACCATCGTCGTGATTATCGACACGGCATTGGGCATAAAAACACCGCCGCCGACACCTGTTAGGGCGCGCATGGCGATGAAGGAATCATATGTCTTTGTAAAGGCGTTGACGAAAGAGAAGAGAGTGAAGATTGCACACCCAAGCAGACTTAGTTGGCTGTGGCCGAATATTGCGCCGAGACGACCTGTCACTAGGACGAATGCGCCCTGAGTGAGTCTAGAAATGATTAATATTATAGCCAAAGACTTGCTCATTGCAGGTTTGGCTTACGGATATGATGCCACCATCCAATTAGCCTTTCCAGGACCTGCTTCACGTCCGAGGTCTTTGCTCAGCGCAAGGCCGCCTGCAATGGTGACTGCATTGGAAACAAACTTGTTATTTTGTTGGTAAATGCTCAATGTAATATGTATATTTCTGGTAAAGGTTCAACTGACCTGGACGGTGTTGGCGCATACCAACAAAGCAATAATCATTCTTCGTGAAGCTGGACTTGCCGTGAATGCATAATCAGCTTCAAACACCCTTCTTGTTTGACGGATCTCCTGTCGTTGCTGCGCATCTTGATTTGCGTTCCTATCGCCGGGGGCGATACTCTCAAATGGAACTTCAAGAACTGTTTGTGCGGTAGTCATCTTTACTGGTCGTTATCTCAAGTCGCTGCGGGGAAAGTGAAGACCGTTGGCTGGTGTATACGATTTTATAAGGCACCGCGCATCGTCGCTCAATTGGTAACCGCTTGAATTACTCGACAGAATTATGTCAGCGAGTTTGGTTGGCCGAACCAACGTTATCGCTGAGCTGCATTCCTATTCTTGACACATGTTTAACGTCAAGTCTCCGTCATTACATTTACATCAACGTATGCCGTTGGCCGTGCATTCAGCCTATTATAACAGTGTTTTCAGCCTATTATAACAGTGCTTAGTGCCCTGCTTCTGTTACTCTCCCCGGTTTGTTAAACGGTATCTATCCTAGCCATAAGCTATGATGGAAACTACAAAAGGTTACACAAGAACCTAGGTAGACGTAACAGGAATGGTATCAATGCAGATAGTGACTGTCTGATGCCACCTAGAGGGCTCACGCGAGTGTCGTCGGACAACAAGATTCTCAATGCTGAACAGTCTGTCAGAAGATCATAAAGATAGAAATCGTCTTACAAGATGTGATGGGTGACCCAGGGAAACAGGTGGCACTGATTGAGACGCACATAAATCCTAGCTGAAGGAAAATCATTGGTTCATAGTAGCAATTCTTGAGATAATTTGACATACCGGTAATTCAAACAAAAATCAACTGTAATGAGGCTGCAGGGCCTACCTGGGCGACGTTGGGAGATTACGGCTGCCTTATGATCGCTTTCGTATCGATAATAGCTTACGAAGCAAAGACCGACGAATACGCTTGGGGCTATTGGTTGTGTGATCCCTACGTTTATAATCAATGCGGATGTCCCGAGAATGCTTGACAGCGTGTTGAATCTTTGATCAAGTACTGCACCGATCTTGTTGTGCTTTCACTAGTCCTGCCGGCAAGCTCGGGGTTGCTTAGTGAGGAGCCGGGATCTGTCCAGCCCTGTATCTGGGGGTACTTTATTTCCGCCCTGCTGTACAGTAGAGCATTGCCATCAGTCCAATCGGCAATGCATTTGCTTTTCGGCACATGTGGGATCCATGATTGTGGATTGGATGATCAGGTGGTTCGTTGAACTCATTATGGAGCAGGGGAGAAAGCAAAGTCAATTCTATGAAAATTGGGGAATATCGCATGAAAGTTATGTACTGAACGAGTCTTGGGTTTTTCTTATTTATGGTGAATAATAACAATCATAACGATACCTTGTGGAAATGCGATTGAGTATAGTATGTGACATGTTGCCGCTGTTTCGAGAGTCACAGGTGGAAGAAGTTTCAGCTTTCGGGTAGGAAGCGAGATTTGAGACTGGATATGAGACTTGAGCTATTGTTGACTGGGCTTGGAAAATGTGTCCTCATTGAACTAGGGTTAAGAAATAAAACATATAAGATGTGTGACGGCTCCTCACGAACTTGTTCCTGTCCATCCTACCTAACAATTCTATTCAAAATTGGTCTCAGAGCACGAATACTATGCCACCATGTTGACCACCAATCCCAATGAAGAGCATACAAATCCTATTTTCCTGCTTTCACATAAATCACATCATCGAAGCTGATATACTTCAGTAAGAGACTACTCTGATTCAAACCTTCAGGACCCCTAAGAATACCCTTGTAGGAAAATTCTCACAGCAGATCTGGAAGCCTAAGGATGGACTGCGGCGGTGCGGCGCGGCAAGCCATCGTACCAGCGGCGACTCGGGCGGAACCGCGTGGAGAAGAATGCGGCATTTGCGGCATCTAGAATGCGGATTGCGCTGCGGCAAAGGCATACACGAAGCTAAAAAATCATGCGACAAGATGACCTGAGGAATCCAGTTTGCACGCGGCTTTGCCCGGACCATGATTAAAATTTGCTGAGGAAAAATTTCCATTATATATAACTTGCTTACCAGTAGTAGTGGGCACATTCCGACATCACTATACATACAAGTTCAATCACTCTACACTCCACACATCCTCTACGCTCTAAGCTTTATCTATCTTATCGTCCTTCAATTTCTTATCGTTATCTCTTATCAGCAATCATGAAGATTCTCACCAAAGAAGAAGAAGAGGCTCACTATGCCGAGGTCCTTAAGGGTGGTATCATTGGTGGTACCCTCTTCACTGGTCTTGGACTCGCAGGTGTCTACGTCGCTTCCAAGCGTTATTCCTCCTTCCGTGGCCTCACTCTTCCCTTCCGAGCCTTCCTGGTTACATCAACAGGCACATTCGGCGCCATCGTAAACGCTGAGCGATGGAGCATCGCCTACCAAATCGCCCAAGATCCCAAGCGCACCTACAAGGACCAAGCAGCCCGCACAGCGGATCTCATCCGCGAGAATGAGTCCGCATATGAGCGCTTCAAGAACTACGCCAAGGAGAACCGGTATCCTATCGTTTTCGCATCTTGGTTGGCGTCCATGGGTATCGCTTTCGCCATTGTGAGCCGACAGCCTATGAACACCGCCAACAAGGTCGTTCAAGCTCGTGTTTACGCCCAGGGATTGACACTGGCTGTCTTGTTGGTGTCCGCTATCTTTGAGATGAACGACCTCAAGAATGGCGACAGCAGATTCCAAACCATCAGGATGGTTGATCCCAATGACCCTACCAAGATTATTGAGCAGAAGGTCCACAAAGAGGAATATGAAGGCCAGGACCTATGGAAGGGTAAGTCACCTTTTCTCACCAACTTTGCGAAGCATTACTGACATTAAATAGACATGGTCGCTGCTGAGGAGCGAAGACTTGCAGCCAAAAAGCAGGCTTCAGGACACTAGATGAGACGATTCATAGATGGGATCACTAATTATGTATCAAAATTGCATTGGGCGGTATAGCAGGTTGACATTATAGATTGAGACGGCGCAATGTGTTTTTCTTTTGTTCATATCCAGGGGGATATTGAATGAGTTGGTATAAAACATTGAAAATTATATATGATTGATAATATCACATTCAAAGTCGAATTTGGTAAACGACAGTGTCATACACGTGAAAAATTTCTCCACGATTACTTGGGTTGTAAGGTATCACTTGACACAAGCTAACCGTCACTGACTTTGTGATGACTCTCATGAAATTTGAGGTGGACTTCAAGTTGTCTCTGAGCCAAGACTGAGTGCCAATAAATACTGCAGGCTTATACCAAATCAAAAATGCCTTGCACAATTTTAACAGATACGTGAAGATGGAGGACTTTTAATCTGAAAAACATTAAACATTCGCATTACATTAAACTATTCATCATTCTGCTTACGCATCCTTATGCGCTGAGGGATCATATCCCCATAATCTCTTTCTCTCAGGTCCCCACCACTTGGACACAGCATCCGCCTCAGCTACCCAAGTTGACGCCTCTGCGCCATACTTGTTCTCGACAGCTACCTCGAGCTGCTCTAACGTCCACTTCTCAACTGCTTTACGCTCAAGCGGATCGTTTCTAAGATCCGTGAAACGATACTGCGTAGAGTCATCCAGAGGGATGACAATGCGCCACGGTGCGTCGGCAGATGTCATGGACAACATGCTCGCGCCACCGTTGATGATTCCAAAGTTCCATGCGCGGCGCCCGTTGTGGATGGGTTTATAAGGGCGAATAAGGGACTGGCCTTCGTAATCGTGGATAAGGTCAGACGCAGCGTTCTGGTCCTTCTCGTTAAGAGAGCCCGTATTGATGAGAAGGTCGAGGATAGTGGGGAGGATAGAGAGAGACGTCGCGTTGGCGTTGTATTGCACGCGAGGAATATGAGGGTGGCGGAATGTAATAGGTACGCGGAAGTTGCTAACATGTCCGTTCTCATACGTTCCGATCTTGGACTTTTGATCCTCCTTAAAAGCCTGTCCGTGATCGCCAACGAATACGACAAGTGTCTCGTTGGTCATACCGAAGTCGTCAAAGGTCTGGAGCAACTCGCCCAGCCAGGCGTCGGTGAAGCGCACAGCGTTGAGATAGCTGTTAAATTCCTCGTGCCACTTCATCTTTCCGTTGGTGTTCAGGTAGTCTGTTGTCTGGAACGAGCTGGGAACGCCCCATGGGTGGTGCGTCGTGCTGGTAAAGTGAGAGAAAAACATGCGCTTGCCCTCGTCGTTAACCTTCTTTAGGTAGTCCTTGACATGACGCTTGAGTGTCGTCTCGGCGAAACCAAAATAGTTAATCTCTTCAAGGTCGTCGCCTTTTTTCTTTTCGTCCTCGAGACGCTCTCTTGTTACGATGTGCTCGAAACCGATTTTCTCGTCAAACTTGTCCTGACGATCGTAGCCATCGGTGATAGATTGGAAGAAAGCGGGGTACCACTGCTGCTCCAGGAAATCCTTCGAGGACTTATCGTCCTTGATCTTGTTAAAGAGGTTCAGCACCTGGGGAATACAAGGCTGGTAACTGTCTGTTTCAGACTCCTCAAAGCCATCAACAGGCATCGACCAAGCTCCACAGTGGATAGCAGCCATACTCTTGAACGAAAGCGAGGATGTTGTGAAACCACCAACAACATTAATACCTCCGTATCCCTCCTGTGTGGTATCGTTCCACTGCGGGATATCCACGGGGTCAAACTCCGAGCCGTCCTTCTTCTTCCAGTTACCCGATTTGCCCGTCAATCTCTCAGCAACGGGACTCAACTGGGACAGTTTGGCGTTGACAGCGTCTTCGTCCTTGCCTTTGTGTGACTTGAGGATGAGCTTGTGGTACTCTGAACCCTGCTGCAGAGGGAAGAGCTCCTCTCGGTAGCTCTCCATCATGATTAGTGCTACGTGCTTGATCTTGACGTCGCCCCCACTGAGGGTGTCACGTAGCACGTCGAGAATGTCGTTGTCGAGGTTGGAGATCTTCATTGGGTCCAGAACGGGGTTGTAGAAAGTGTCGTCTGCTGAGGGGGCGTCACAGCCATTGCTGGTCTTGGGTTGGTCTTCTTCGGTGGTATTTGCTTTAGGTTCTTTGGGGATCCATTTGGAGAAACCGGATGGGATGTCGGTGGGGAGCCATTCGGGGGTAGTCTCTCGATATTTGCGCGCAGCTTCACTTTCTTCGCCAGGCGTCCAGCCGGGGAACCGCTCATTGGGTTCCTCCCACTTATCCTCAGTGATGAGTGCAGTCAAAGGCCAGTTACCGCTAACAGCATTGCAAACGTTGGATGGTGACTTGAACATGTCGAGCATAGCCAGAGGAAGTGTCATGGACATCATGGTATAAGGCGCAGCAGGTCGGAAAGTGGTACTGAGTACGAGGAAGGTGGCTGCGATACTGAGCAGGATCCATGTTCGGAGCTTCGTTCGAGGCTCTTGGCGAGGCTCACTCTGAATGAGATAGGCGCCTTCTTTGGCGTTCTCAACATCTTCGAATTCGCTCTCCGAGTCGTAAGGGCTCATGCCGGGGGTAGATCGGGGGGATCGGCGGGTTCTGCTTCGGATAGACTGCCACACTGAAATAATTGTTAGCAACTGACGTAGCCAATTGAGGTCGAGTACACATACCATGCACAACTGCCGTTCCAACCGTCGTGATGAGCGATCCAACAGCCCTGTAAATGTACCATTTCGCAAACCAAGCAACAACAACAATGATGGCACCCGCCGCAAGAACAGAATTGATTCCACTGAGCAGAATTTTCATGCCCTTGGCATCGCCAGCATAGCTCCTCGCCTCGGACCACTTAACCTCATTACCGGTTGAGTAAAAGAAACCGAGCTGCGATGCCGACGCGCCGAGTAGGACAAACGAGAAAATGCATCCCAAAACGCATGTACCAATAGAAAAGACACCCTTTTGTTGTCGCAGCGCCAGGCGTGATATTAATATGACGAAAAGATCGGGAATGAGGAGCGATGGTAGGAAGAGGACGAAAGCGCCGGGCGAGATGGTCTTGGCGTGTATTGAAAGGTGGACCAATTTTGTCAAGACGAGTGAAACAAATACTGTCGAGAAACAGAAGGGAACGAGTGTCGCAAACATGGTGAAGGCTTGGCGCACTACTCTCCGAGAGAGTAGAGTACGGAGAACTGAGACAAAATGCTAGAGAAAAGAGAAAGAAAAGAAGAGAGAATACTGAGATGCTGCTCAACTAGAAATGGCTGCAAAACGAGGGATGGGCCATAAGAATGTTCAAGGTCTCCAAAATAAGGCAGAGCCAGGGAAAAAAGGGTCGTGAAATGGGACCGGGGAGAGGCTTGAAGTCATTAAAAAGAATCTCAAGCGTCTTGATCTTACTGTACCCCGTATAATATTATTATGGATGCCCCTAAACAGGTTGGTTTTGCGCTAATAAGCGGTTTAAAAACAGCAACTGCTCGCGTGGTGTGTGCTCAGCCCAGTGCCTTTAAACCAGGTGCTTGTCCGTATAGAGTCTAGATAAAATACTTGGTCATTAACTGAACATGGTCTCACCCCTCGCCCGGCTGCTTCTGTATTTGGTCTTGCAGTAGGGCTAGCAACCATTTGATGAAGTGGCGGTTTCAACCCTCGTATTTTTTTTCTTTCTTTCTTCCTCGCCGTCATTCCTTGCAGATTAAACGGTTCCGACTAACCGAGCTGGTTATTGTACATCCAATCTTCTTGGTCATTGAAATGGTCTGATTGGTCAATTATGCGGACAGCAGTTAAATTGCAAGCCACCATGGAGCAGCACACAAGGCGCCTTGCCAAGCTAGAAGGATCCAAGCCAGGTTTAGACTAGCAGGTAGGGAGAGGGTTGCATTGTAACGACTTGATGAAGAAAAGGTCACGCGACGTTCTGGAACTGGTAAATGTGTTCCGTTCATTTACTTTTCTTTAACGTCTCTCCTTTTTGGCAATAGAGGAACGTCTGAGAAATTGTCATCTGTTCTCGACTCTGGCGTTTCGAGGCTTTCGATAGTGTGTGTTTATTAGCATCACCCTGAGTCAACGCAATAAAAGAAGAAGAAGAAAGATCAGCAGCATGGGATTGCCCCTAATCCTTCCAGTCTAACAACCAAGTTTGTAAAGATGGAAATTGGAACTTCAGCCTTTGTTTACTTTTCCCCAGAAAAACAAGTGAAACCTTGCTCCTGTCAGACAAAAAGTCCATCATCAGGCCCCCTTTTACATGTACCAGTCTAGGCGTCTGTCAATGAAGCCGCTTATCCGACTTCTTCAAGGGCCCCATCAAATCCCATTTTAGCGACCCCCCTTCGGTATCCGTAAACAGGGTCGAACCATTTAAATCAACGGGAGTCCGTTCTGAAAGGTAACTAATTTTACGCTAGAACTGGGCTGAACTTGAGCCTTGAAGAAAGGGGAGAAAGGCATGTGAGGCATTTCTTCATTTAGCAACAGATACCTAGACTTTCTCTTGGATGATGCGGTATGAACATAGAATTGACTGCTAGAAGTACAGGCTGCTTTGCTTCGCATTACCCCTGAGAATAGCGGTCGATCGATCTCTTGGCAGCGGGGTTGGTTTTTCTTGTTTCCGCTAATGAGCAACACTGGCAACGGACTTTATTCTGTGTTGGTGAGGCAAGGAGGCGCGTTGTTTTTATATATTGCCCAAGTCAAATGAGATCTACCATGTATCAACCGTTATTTACCTAACAAGTTTCGTGTCTAACATGGAATGCGATGTCCAATAAAGGCGCTTTGCTTTGGGTTCAAACGAGGCTTCAGTGGGGCTCTCGGACGATGTTTCTCAGCTGCTTACTGCTGACGGACAGGGACGGCGCTGAAATGACGGACTCTTTTTTCGCTACCTACAATCTCAAAAAACGGATTCGCCGACGCCATACTCTGTACAAAAAGTAGAGTACCTAGGACTTTTTAGGGTTTACAGGCTAACCATAGACAGTATTCTCGACCCTTCAGCCCAAAACTTTACAGTAACCAATATCAATAGTGACAAGCTTAACCGTCATCAACGCTCGGTACGCGCCACAAATATTGATAAACGCTGAACGACACTGAAGAAAGGAGGGTAAAAAAAACAAACAAAAAAAAAAAAAAACAGAGATAATTCTGTCACTACAAAGTCTGATTATCTGGTTATGCTGCAGGGAAACAACTTGGCAGGCACAGAACAAGGGCATTGCAGGGTATGTATGACAGGGCAGTACAGTACAGTACAGTACAGTACAGGGCCCATCAGATTAGCCATACGAGAGGTAGGATTGAGCCGCTGTAGCCGAGAGTGTCAGAATTCGGCTCGACCACCCGCTGGCTGATCTGACATGCACTTTTACTTCATACCCGACCTTGACAAGACATTCGCGGAACATCGAATATTCCTCACATAAACTTGGCACATGCATGGATTCTTTCCCACGATCTGGATTTGGTGGCTTATGCATGAGTTGACACGTTGGTAGAAACGCTCCGCCGAATCACCTTCACCTTGAAAACGCCAAAAATAAGCAGAATATAAACCACTGGCATTTCGCGGTAAGCGATAATTAAATGGCACTGTCGATGAATCTGCCTACCACTTCTTGAAACAAAGACCAAGCACGCGAGTTTCTACATGATGCGTCATCATCTTCAACACGTAGACAGACCTTTCCTCTTTCTACCCCGGATGATCCCCTAGTCCCAAGATCTGCCATCCGCTGTAGACGTAAATAGCCACGGTGGCGTCGGTTACCCAGCTGCACACGGCTCAGTCCGAGGCTTTTTCCAGCCACTGTTGTTTGTCCTGTCTGCTCAGTCTTCTGTCGGATAGGTCGGAGGGACAAGCCGAGTTGATCAACTGTCAGATGTAATGGTTCGAAACTGTATTGAGCGTGGTGCGAATTGCTATGTTGTGAAAGCTACATCTAGGTACGTGGCTTCACACCCTCTCTACATGATGGGCGGAAAGCAAAGAACTGGATGGATCCATGAGACGTGTAAGCTATCCAGCTAGGAAGGAGGTCAGCCCAGTTTAAGTATGTTAAGGACGGTTGAACGCTGTCAGCCTGTCGGTCTAATCCTTCGCATGATATTTCCCTAGAGATGCCTCACTGCATTTAGATATTCAGCCATTTTAATTGGATACAAAGACATTTGCGCCGGCCCCTGCTTGGCTATCTGAAATTTGATAAGTCGCACTGCTGTCCTTCATCAGGTTGTTAGTACAAGTGGCGAATTGACTCGACAAAGTCTAAGGGAGCCTGCAAAATCGCCAATTGCGATTCCACACATCGTCGCGGGTCTGGGTAGTCAGTAGCGACTGGGAACTTCTTATTCCCGAAAACTTTAACAACCCTATTTACGACTCTGCAGATGTACATCCGAATATCGATCGTCAGACTTCACGTTCACATTAATAACCTCAACGACGAACATTATCAGCTAAAATAGTCCAAGACAGCTTGAGGTTCGATGGGAATCGACCTGGCTCAATTTTGAAGACAAGTAAATAACTGTTACAAGCTGTTATCTAAGACGAACAGTCATTTATCATGGTTTTACAATTAGCAATCTCAGATCTGATGCATTGTGTCGTTGTGGAGATAAAGATCGTAATCAGCCGTCTTGAGTGGCCAAAGGTTGCTGCATATACCCGCTTTAAATCAGGCGGAGTATCCTTACCTCGGATATTCCTTAATTTCACTGTCGAGTTTGTCTCATTAGTCCCCATCCAAGATCAATATCATTGAGCTTAACTATCAATAATGGCCATTCAGAAAGTCGCGGTCGTAGGAGTGAGTTATACACACCTGTCGAGTATACAGTATCTATACTAATCCGCTTCCAGGCCTCTGGCCTCCTCGGATCCGAGGTGGTTGATAGTCTCCTCAACTCTGGCTTCGAAGTCACTGCGATCACTCGAAACGAGTCCACAGCAACTTTCCCTTCCAATGTAACCGTCAAGCGTGTCGACATCACCTCAGTCGACTCTATCAAGGAAGCGATCGTCGGCCAGGATGCCGTCGTCTCAACGGCGACCACCATGGCTGCTGGGGGCCAGAAAGTTCTCATCGACGCGGTAATTGCCGCCAGGGTTCCTCGGTTCATCCCCTCAGAGTTTGGTATTCCTTCTCGTCAGAACCGCGATACAAAGATTGGCAAACTCCTTGATGCCAAGGTTCAGAATACTGATTACCTGATCGAACTTGCTGGACAGCATGATTGGTTCTCTTGGACTGGCCTTTCCAGCGGGCTGTTCCTCGATGCCGTATGTCACCTATTTTCCGGAAGTTTTAACATTAGCTAATTCTATTCAGGGCCTGAAGAATCCCCGAGGTTTCCTCGATATAAAGAACTGCAAGTTCCGCCTCGTAGATTCAGGCAATGAGCCTTATTCTACAAGTTCCCTCGCCTTCGTTGGTAAAGCCGTAGCAGCCATTCTCAAGAATCCCAAAGAGACGGCAAACAAGTATCTCAACATCGCAGGTGTCACCACGACACAGAATGAGGTTCTGAAAATCGTTGAACAAGTCACTGGAGACAAATTTGAGTTAGAGCATGTTAGTGGTAAAGAAATGGAGAGGATTGGCGATGAAAAGATTGCCAAGGGAGATTTCAGTGCTTTTGGTAATTATCTCGAACAGTTCCTGTTCGCTGATGGGGCTGGGAATGCACTTAAGGGTGATGAGAATGCCATGGGATTGCTTGGTTTGGAGGAGGAAAATCTTGAAGAGGTCATCAAGAATGTCTTGGCTGATGTAAACTAACATAGCAGCTAGTATATGTACATATGAAAGTCGTTGACAAAATGAAAGACGTCAAAGAGTCATCCTTGTAAATTGCCAGCGAGGATTGAGTCGAGCCAGCCCAGTCATGTATATAGCTGGTCCATCCCAGAATCATATGTATAGTTTCATTTATTTGTCTGACATCCTTCTCCCCACGTAGGCATTGTATCTTGCTTTATCGTAATTGAACCTCTGTATTGATTCGAGCTACGTTCAAACCTGATTACCACCTTGGTCCATCAGTTCTTGACCACAGCCTCGAGAAACCGAATAGCACTTCGCAAACTCCCAACGTTTGCAACCTCATCCGCATCTGCCTTCTCAACATCAATATTACCAACCCTGCTATCAAACCCATGCTCCGCATCCTCAGGGAAATCCTGCACAACCTCAACACCCGCATCCCGGAGCTTCTTCTCAGCTACCACGCTGCAATCCACAGTCACAGCAGAGTCATTCTTACCGTGCAGCAGGTAAGTGCGTGGTAGCTCGGCGAGCTTACCGAAAGAAAGAGGGTAAAGACGGCGATGTTCCTCTGGGATGGCATCAATGCCCTTGTTGGCGATTTCGCGGCTGAGACCATCGATGCCGGTCATGTAGTCCGGGAACAGTGCATCAATGTGCAGAGCGGAGGCTACTGAGAATCGTGGGTCTTCTTGGAAGTTATCTGGTGGTGGGTACCCCGAGATTGCCCTCCGGTCTTCATTATCCTTCCTCTTAGGAAATTTGCCTAGTACAGACGATGTATCAAAGGGAGGCTCTCCCCAGATGTTTGTACCAGGCTTGGTGTATCGTGAACCAGCGGCATCCAACATGCCATAGATAAGAAGAAGACCTTCCGGCTTTTCCTTTACAGCATTGGCGGTAGATAGTGCAAGATATCCACCGGCGCTGGAACCTGCTACCAAGACTGACCCGATACGTTGGCCGATGACATCGCCGAGTGAAGAACGCACCCAGTTGTATGCATCAACAGTATCATCTAGAGATGCATGGGCAGTAGACTCGGGGACGAGACGGTAGTCTGGGGTCACGAAGATCCATTTACGTGCGACTGCTGCGTTGACGAGCCAGTGTGGCATGAAGCTATGCCTATCTCCGACGATCTGGGAGAATGTCAATGATGGATTCTTATGACTTTTGTGAGGAAGCTTACCAAGAAGCCGCCATGGATATGGATGAGAACAGTACTCGGAAGGCCACCAGTCTCCTCAGGATAAGCAACATCGAGAAGGATATCACCATCGGGCCCTGACTTGAAGGGAATAGTCTTAGAGGCGTAGCCTTTGATGTTTGAGAATGGCGAAGAAGTCATGTTAAGGTGGTTGTTTTAAAGTTCTGTCAGACTTTTACAATATCACTCATGTATATGAATGTTCACTCAAATAACCGTTGGACTTGTCGCGATCGTCATGATGGAGTCGGGGTAAGCTCGGTTTTCTCCCCGCACGCCGACATTGTCAAATTACGTCATCTATCAGCGTATCTTTACTACGTATCCGCACGTATTAAGTCTGTTATCTCATGCAATGATTGCTACATTGATGAAATGTGGTGAAGTCTGCCTCACCTCGCTCGATACTGTGTGTGTGGCTACACTGGTATCGTGATACGTTCAAGTCAGCTTCATCCGATTTTCTACCATCCGTCTCTGAGTGAGACAGTCATCAGCTTGCAAACCCTTTCTTCTCGAGGACTATCATCGACAAACTCAGTAGCTAGTAGTACGCCATTGTTCAAAACACCAGGGTGTGTTCGAGTTATACTATTCTTTGACTACTTTATGTGCTCTTGATGTACTAAATACCGCCTCTTCAGGCCGTACTGTAGAAATTCCTCTGCCATGTAACAGTCCAATCCCTAACCCAGCGCATTGTATTTACAGTAATCATAGTTGTTGATCCTATTTCCTGCCCACTCTGGGAACGGAACCGCCTTTCCAGAACCTCCAAATACCGCAAACGTGGCAATGAAGACCATGACCTGCGTGCCACCATCCAGTGCCGCAGAGATCAGGTAGTTCCACTTGACAAATGCTTTAGGTCGGTAACGTCGAAGGTAGAACTGTCCAAAAGCACCCAGGATATAGTAGCTAGTGAGCGACGCATTCAGTCCGACGAAGAGCTCGCCAAGATACCATAGGATGATGGCAGTGTTGAGGTACGACCAGATTCGCATGTGAGGGAAGAAACGATGCGCGATGTAGAAGGGGAGAGGAGCCAAGAAGCCGATGAGGAAGGCAATGGTTACCCATTGGTAGCGAGCCCCAATCGAGAACATCTTGGGAGCGATGGACCAGGCGATGGCGAGAGTGTTAAATTGCTGGATCTGGGCACCGGACCAGACGTTGGTTCCTTCAGCGGATTTGAGGATTGGTGCTTGGTTATCTACGATACTGAGCGAAGTTAGCATAAGATTAATTGAATGAAGTTGCTGATCCCATACCTGATCATCATTACGTAGTTGAGAAGAGCGCCCATACAGCAACCGATGACTTGCGTAGTGAATGTAGCTTTAGGTGATAGCTTGTTCTGTTGGGCGAGCTTCAAGTCACGAAGAAGCAGGAAACCTTGGCTGAGAGCGTTATATGTGTACGATGTAAAGTACATGTTTGCTAAGAAAGGTCAGTGGAAGTCGCATATCGTCAGGATCAGGTCTCTTACCAAGTGGCCGGCCGGGAAACATGTATCCAGCCAACATCTGAAAGATTGGCTGGAGGTTAAAGCCGAATCCAGTGATAGCATACTGCGCACCAAAGAAAACAAGAAAAATGGCCAAGAAGATCACCGCCATGACGAATCCCCACCAAGGAAGCGTTGACTTCATCACATAGAGGCAGGTCATGCCGGTAATGAAGCTCGCCAAAAATACGACAAAGTACCAGCTGTTGGGGACTTCATCGTATTCAAGCATGAGCTTGTAATGAGGATCAATGGTGGGGTCGTCACGAAGCTTGGTCTTTTCCTCCTCTGTACGAGAACCGGACTGGCGCCAGAAGATATACGTCTGTGGGCGAAAGGCCTTCTTTAGGTTGGTCAAGGTGATCCAGGACCATCCCAGACTGACTTCGGCATAGTTCCAGAGGAGCATGTGGACCAGCGTAGCAGTCAGACCGGCGTTGGAAGTGATAAGGTAGTTAACGTAGGTAGCCGTAAGATAAGGAAGACCAGCTTCGTCAACAGCTTTATCGTTGACAGTAAAGTCAGGGTTCATGATCGCAGTCTCATTGTACTGAACATAGTTTGTCGCGTTCGAGCTTCCATCGTAAAGGAGCTGCGCCATGAAAGGAAAGTCTTGGGCTCTCCAGATATTGCAGTAGTACAGACCCATTGAGAGGATGATGCATCCAATGTAGCCGATAAAGCTGTTGACTAGTGTCTGTAGAGGCATCCAGAGAGGAGAGCCGAGGCCGGCGATGTAGTTCCAGTCGAAGCAGATACTCAAGAAGCCCATTCCTTCGTTACCCTGTGAGCCTCCGAAGAGATTTGTGAAGATGGGGTTGTGATGGTCTGCGAGGCAGAAGATTGACACGGCGGAAAGGAGGGGGAAGATGTACTATGACTGTTAGCATGCTTCGTGGAATTGGGAGTCAAACATACTTCGGGGAACCACTCCCAACAAAAGATGGCGACAAAGACAATCCAGAACACCTGGAATCTCTTACTTTTCGCTGACTTGGGCTTGTGCAGTGTCTCCATAACAGTTGTAATGGGCAGGTTCGCAGGATACAGCATCTTGGTGGGATACAACAACACACTTCTCATCATACCAGCAATACCATATCCGATAAGCTGGGACGAAAGAGTGATAAAGATACCGGCAGCTTGGTTGGGGTAACCGCCGTACCACAACTTCTGTACCGACAGGGCTTCGGTCGACAGGGCTGATACCGATGCAGCGGATGCCATGAGAACAGCTGCTGTATGTTCCTTTCTGTTCCATGGGTGAGGGTTGAGCAATCGGCCGATGGCTCCCTTGCGTGGGATGATGTGCGACAACCCAGTACCGAGTGTTTCGGCGAGGACGGTGAGGAACATGACTGAGACATATACCACTTGAGGTTTGAAGTACATAATCTCTTGTAGAACACCACCGAACGCTGACAGACCGATGCCTGCCTCCAATCAGTACATTCTTAATGGCTAATGGCTGGGCTAATGACTTACCAACGACGAACATGCGGATTGTCCATGGGTTCATGGAAGGATCATCGTCAACTGAGATGACATTGGTGACGATATCTTCCGCAGTCTCGAGAGGCCCAGTGGGCTCGGACTTGAGGACCTCGACGTCTGCATAGTCCTTCTCGTCGCGAGGAAAGTCCTTCTTGTCGGTTGAAATGGTATCCGCCTCCGCGGAGGCTTGTGGAGATATGTCTCTCTTCTCTAAGCTATCCATCTTCAAAATTGGGCATCTAATTAGAATAGAGTGTATGACGATGCTGCTTGATCGCAATCTTGGTAAGTGTCCACTGCAGGCATTTTGTACTTCACAATATCCCGTACTATCTTCCTAGGGTGGTAGAAAGTCGCCAAGTTGGAACCATGTCGGATTCTCGGCACATTATCAGCCTGGGTAAAACGGCGATAGCGCGATAGTCGACAAACCTACAAAAGAACCAATATTCCAAAAGTTCCCGAAATCGTGTCTCACTTATTTCCGGCGTTATTCGCAAAGCAGATCGATCAGATATCGAGGTTCAGATCACAACTCGGTTCACGAACAACAAGGGATAAAACACTACGTAATTTCGTATCTATCTTCGGAAAACGGCTTAAGATGCTTACCTACTTTCCTAATAACCACTAGCCTTCCCTGCCAGTTCGCGTGAGACTATTAGATTGGGGTAATCGCTGGCCCAGAACACGCCATCAATTGCAAGGGAGTGACATAGCCCCGGGAGCTAACCTCCAACTTTCCCCGCAAGAATTACTCTTGGTTGTCCTTAAATTGGACATACGTTTCGGGGCGTCGGCACTTTTTCGATGGACCTACCAAGACGGGTTAGAATGCTCCGCGGAAATCTAGATAAGGAACTGATTGTTGGCCAGATATTTATCGCCGAGTTAGCCGGTTGGAGTGTTGGTTGCCAACCTCGACCGGAGAGTCTTTGATGATGGATGCACTTTTGTCGTTTGATTGACCACTAACGACTGACAAAGGGTTGGTATCTTGATCCGCCACCTACCAGTGTCGTTGAGCGAGGTCAATTCGCCACGTGAATAGATTTTGGTCACGAATCGTTGCGATAGGAACGCAGACTCATCAATCACACGTTGCTTAATGGACCAAAGGGGTCATGACTTTGTTATATTCTATGTAGACCTATGGAACTTCTGTTAGCAACGATACCATCAGAACTGCCGAAGTTCCGATATCAAACCCAAAAACAATACTAATGATACCCCAATGTCGCTGCTTTCGGGCTCGAGTTAACATCCGTCAAGAGGACGGCCATGAATTCCTATGTCAAACTACCCCCAATCCGTGTAATCTTGATCAGTCTCCATGGAAATATCGGCGACAATTTTTGAACCCAAAAAAATGCTACGCCAACTTGGAGAGTTTTGTAGATGTTGGTTTCAAGTACAAATTGTGGCACGTGGTGTATGCCGAGAATCTAGCTTTGAAAGAAGGTAGCGGATGTCATGTACCGTATACATCATGTCTCTTATACCCTATTATCTGGCCACCGTCTACTCACGCATAGCAATAGTACAAAGTGTTACAAAAGACCTCAAACATGTCTTTATCTTCTCTTCCCTTCATTCCACTCGTGGTCTCATCACAAAAGTCCCTCTCAAAGGCCGCTATAATGCTCCCCTTCAACCGGCCTATCAACATCTTGATCCTCTGTCCCAAATCCCAAGTGGCCAACCTGGCTATCTTCACTCTTCCCGGTCGTCACCCTCCCCCACTTCACCTTCCTCCTCGCCACATCCTCAAGTTCTTCCACATCTTCCTCCCCAATGAGTCTAGCGCTCATGCTATCATACCCGTTGCCACTGCGGCTAAGTCTTGAAGTGGCGCGGCTCAGTGACTTCAGCCTTCTGGAAGGATAGTGACAAGCGGCTGACATGACCGCCGAGTTTCCTCCAGATACGACGGTTATTCCTGGTAGCTTGACGTTTGCTAACAAAATTGGTGTGACGGCTACACAGATTGATATCACGAAGGCGATCAAGATAGCCTTTGAGGAAAATTGCAGACCGATTGTGACCTTCCTTGTATAAGGATAACTGGGAGCATATGCTGAATTATAATCAGTGACATAACTTCACATGGAGAGTTCCGGACATCAATGCTTACCTTCGTAGTTGCTGACATAAATGCAGTTGGAGTAAAGCCAGTGCAGTGCAATACTCACAAGTATCAATGGTAATGAGAACCTGTACGGTAATTGCAGTCGGTACGTTGAATTTTGACTTCCCCTCGGCTCCGTAACACGCAGCGCTCGAAACTCGACGCTGTACTTGGACCACTCGAACTCGGCTAGCATACGCGTGAAAAGCCCATTATACGCGAGATAGCATACCGAAAGAATGAGCTGCGGTAAATTGGCTACCATGGTAAGGGGCAGTAGAGCAAGGTCTTCAAGGCTTGGATCACTGACATCTTCGTTAAGTGGGGAGTGGCCGAAACGCGCCTCGTTTCTGTTCAGCATATTAGTCTATGTTGCCGTCAACAGGACGGTGAAGGCTGAGATCGACGTACAGGCTTTGCCCCTGGATGGCGATTCCCAACATTGTCGCTGCTACGACGAGAGAACTCCCAATGAGAAGAGTTGAAAGAATCCAGATATTGCGAGGCACTGCGTTTCCGAACTTGCGAGCGGAGGCCGCATGCCATTGTCGAGGCCCTTGTAACCATTTGTAGCCTTGTGTTGAGCCATCGAGCCCAAGTTGCGTCCTAGCGGGCACTGTCTTCAGATCTTCCAAACTCAGAGTACACATACCCCTCGTCTCTTCATCCGGTCTGGCTATGAACGAAGCGATAGCATCTCCGGGTGTCATAAGAGGATTCTCATCGCCCCAGACACGAAGTCTGAGAACCAAGAAACATAGCATGCATTTGAGCGCGCACATGATACAAACGATGAGGAGAAGACTGTTAGCAATGCTCAGCCGACACGGTGCCTCATATCTCTCTGACCAGCAATGATCAACCTGCATAACTCTGTACTCGGGCTTGTAGGCTTTGGGATCCAAGACAAGTAGGCCAGACGTGGCATCGAGAAAATTGGAGAGGCCCAACATGGGCCATAACCCAGCTTTCCATACAGTGGTGGTACCCTGACTGTAGTCCCATTCTTTTTCTGGGTAGTAAGATCTTGTGATGGCAGTGTTTAACGGCGAATCAGTGCGGCCGGTGCGTGCATACACGTCTACTGCCCAAAGGGGGTTCATGGTGTTGACATTGGTCATGTTAGTCGTGTTCTTGTAAACTTGGCTGAGTTTCCATCCGTTTGTTGAGTTCCGCCATTCGTCCTCGTAGTTGTACATGACCATGATCAAGTGTCGCCAATGTGTCTTTCGATTTAGTCAGCTAATCTGCACTTCACCATGAGAAGGAGAGACATTTATTTACCAAAGACTTTTCTGGGTCATTGTACCGTCTCATGCACTCCTGGAAACTGATCCGCTGCCAATTACCATGCATCTTCCTTGCCGCTATAGACTCATTGATGGGCTTCATCTTTTGTAGGGCCTCATCATTCCCATTCAAATACACATAACTGGAAGCCTCGGGGCTCGAACTTGTGATTGAAGGCTGGCCCTGCCAACTGCCATCGGCAAGGCTCTCAGCACCCAATAATACAGTAAAGCCATTTGTGCCTTTCGATTCGAGGACACAACCGTTGAAGACGAGATGCAGCGGGACCGAGCTTAGTGAGAAGAGTGACCAGAACAAAATTCTTCGCCAGCCGAGAAAGCGAATATTGTTAAGCGACTGAACGCCAATCTCGACCCAATGCCCTGATCTATGCGCGGTATCTACTTCTTTCCTTGTAGGCGCCACGAGGCTCTGCATGAAGAAGTTAGACGACGCCAATACGCCGGTGCCGATGACGTTGATAGCCAGATGGATCCAGAGGTTCGCCTTGGCCGTGGTATCGCAGTTCCCTCTGTACAGAATACTCTGACCGAGAGTATCAGCAGCGTTACTCCCCCTACTGTTGGTCTCATCATCCTTGTTTAGTGTAAAGAGCGACACGAATAGCATAACAACCAGGAAGGTTGTAAGCGTTGCGACGAGGCCAGTCAGGTAGACGGCTGTACGCTTCCATCCTGAGTAGGGCGCCATGATGCACGTCGCCTCTCGCTAACCAACATCAACCTCAGCAAAGCCAAGGCGTGGAGTAGGGGAACGAAGAAATCGAACGATCCGACCAGTTCAGTCAGCCCTACAAATAAAGCGTGTGGGTCTGACGCGAACCAGTAATTAAGGTACCGTTTGAGAGAGATGGTTCCAGGGGCTCCAACCTTGCGTGCCGTCAGAGACGAGGAAGGCTAGAAAGGTCACCGTCGGTCGGGGATTGTCCGAGACAGAAAACGGAGCAGACTTCTGCAGCGTTGGTTTAGCTCATCCACAAAATGCGAGATGTCAGACCATGGACGCGTCTTGCTGTTCTTCTCTCCTGTCTTTTTTGCTTTTGAAGTTTTACGCGATCCTACATGTGAAGCTGCGCCGTAGGAAAACAGGTTTTGGGGGTCAGACCAATGGCATTGCGTGAATTGGCGTTGATCATTTTACTCGCGTCTCACCCATGAGTGATAGACAGAAAGACACCTACACTTCTGTACTGTTACAAGCCTAATAGTTGACAGTGGATACTATCACCCCCTCTAGACTTGGTGCTCGACAAGGATGCTACGGTAGCCTGAGGCCCTCCTGCAGCGAGATTTGAATGGACATGCAGACGGAGTCGACATCTTCTGTTGGTTCGTGACCCGGGGAAAAAGAAAGTCCAATCTGTCGGGGATATTCCATCTGTTCCACGACAAGCAAGAGACAGGTTAGTAAAAACACAAATGCCTTTTATTTTTAAGATTGAGTGAATTATGGACTGGAACCAGGAGTACAGTATCCGTACAGTACAATGCATTATTGTACCATGCTAGATTAGACAGTGCAAGGTTTAATTTGACGTCGCGGGTTTTCTGATGGCGACGAGAACACCTACCCTACACTGTGAAGGTCGGAATATTCTGCCAAGAGAGTTGAACAATCACTGGAGATGGTTCATTAACGGGGAGTTGGGATCCTAGTGGAGAGATCATAGTAGTTACTGGGTTATATGCGAAAGCTTTACTCTGTGTAATGTTCGTAGGGCCCTTTAATTTGCATTTCGCAAGTCGAAGGTTTTCAGTCGACAGTCTCCAATAAGATTTTGTTAACAATGAACGGCTGACACACGTGACCGTACAGCTCGAAACTAGCAATTACTTTCGGCAAGTGTCTCATTCAATTAAGCTTATTCATCATCTCATCTCAATGTCTCTTCTCTCCCTCCCAACAGAGCTTCTCGAACTAATATGCCAAGAATTCTGCCTCCACTGCAAGAAAGCAGCCTCTCACAAACAATCCTATTTCAATGTCGCTGATCGATACACACCTCCCGAAATACAGACGTTGGTCGCCTTGTGCCTGACATGCAAAGGCCTGGGGCGCACAGCGCAGCCGTACGTGTATCACAGACCGCTAGGACCGCTCATGTTTCGCTTCGTGCGGATCATCGACGCGTGCCCGAACCTTGGTCATCTTGTCAAGCATCTCTCCGTGGCCCGAGTCCTTCTGCCGCACTGGCACCCGCACGCTCGCTTCTACAATTTCCTGGACTATGTGCATGCTTTTCTAGAAAGAAGTGATCATATGAGGGATACCCCGCTGTATCAAGAGGCCCAGAAGTGCGAGTTTAATCCCATGCCCAAGTCTTTAGTCAAGCGGCTTAATCTTCCGACTCTAACGACATTCGATGATGAGCGTGATGCTCTGTTCATTACCTTTGCGCTTTCTTTGATGCCGAACTTGACAAAACTTGAAATAGGCTTGGGGAGTTATTGGTCCTTTCGATGGTGCCGACCGGGTTCCCTGCCCTTCCTGAGGGAACTTACTATCACTCAAGGATATGTCAAGGAACCACCAGACGGTGGTGCCATTCGCGGACTGCTAGAAGCTGCCCCAGCGTTAGAAAGGCTTGAATTCACTCAAGTTATCCATGAGCTCGACGAAAGTAACACACCTTACCTAAGCCACCGAAATGTTAAAGAGCTTATCTTTAACGCATCTACATTACCAGCAAATAATCTCGGAACCATAATGGATGGATTTCCAAGCGTAAACACATTCCGCTTTGGCTGGGACCATATGATGCTTTGGCCAGGAATCAGGGGGCAGAGGCCTTTTTCAAATGTCATGTCTGAGATAGTAATGAGGAAAAAGGATAACCTCAGACACTTGTCACTTGACCTCTCATTTCTCGGTAGCAGATGGAGGCTACTAGATCTTTCTGGAATGAGAGTTCTCGAAACCCTTCACATCGATAGCTCAATGGTGACAGGAGAGTCTGACGATCTACCGAGGGGCGATGGGATAAACTCTCAGGTTCTTCCGTTCTCCATCAAGGAATTCGGGTTGATGGGCCAGCCAAGGATACATCTCTACGAAGATGTGATGGACCTCATCACCACATCGAGTGTGGGACACCCGCAGCTGCAAAAGGTAATTGTCGCGAGTGAGGACCTTAACAAAGAGGAGTGGCGCGATTGGATTACCATGTTTACCTCGGCTTGTGACGAGACCGATATAGAGTTTTCGACGCAAGAGCCTTCACACTGGAAGGCTCTCACCTGGCCATTATCTCACTGGACGGATGAAGGAAAGTTCAAGGAGTAGTCATATGAGTGTTGGAGAGCAGTGATAGCTGTCAGCCAATAAAACATGTACCGAGGCTCAAGAAGCAAGATTCTGATTGTCGATGAAACGATAGATCTATATCTCCGCTTGCTAACGATGTGACACCCAATCCTTCGGAACAGTTGTTTCAGATCCTCTTAGACGCTGAAAGTTGACTCCAGCATAGCCGCCCACGCAAACTGTTCTAGGTAATTATTGCGAACTACCGGTAGCTTGAACACGGGAGGGTGGTGACTAGTGGCTCAGCTGGACCAACAGCTGTCCAACATCTTTTCAGCTTGCGGGGTCGGCACTTGGCGGTTTCACGGCCTAAGATCTCCGTGAACGGGCCCGGCAGGCTGGGATAACCTGGTATTGAGCTAATGGAAGCCTCGGTAAACACATAGATGGTGGTTAGATGTTGGTCCAGAAGTCGAGCTGACGTTTGGCCTCGGCAACCTTGCTGGTGTTGAGATGACGCTTATTGATGGATGAATTTAAGACTAGGAAGTCCTTGCTGAATCAGGTTTGCTGCCATTGAGAGACACTCTACTTGCAACCGCCTTGGCCCGTTCAAAGATTGTGTGAGGCTGGATGAGGCAACAATCCAGCGAATCTGCAGCATTAAGATTCCGACAGTAGATTGACTACCCGCCTTCAATCCAGCAGCGCCCTCGAACCCAAACGGGATAATCTTTCCGTTTTCGCTCCGCAGCGTTGAAGAAACTGTCTGCCGATCAACGAACTAGCACTGTATTTTAACTGACGACTGACTGAGTCCGAGCTTGTATACAGCTTGCGAAGGATGGCACATACCAAGTTTCAATTACAACACGAGACGCTAGAACTTGTTGGCTTTGACAAGAAACAGAGAAGACACTTGACCCAGCTGTCAATCGCAATTATAGTTTACACCAAATCACGCGGTTCTATTTCCGTTCTGCGGCGAATGAAACCATCTTACCATGTGTACGTGCTAAATAAGTGCCCGGGGCACTTGGACAGCCAGTCAGGGAAAAACTGACCCTGTCGTGGGGATTTCAGGGTGAGCGGAATTTACCGCCTCTCGGGGCCGCCTCATTTCACGACCAGACTCTGCATTGACTAGAATGGAAGCGGACAAGGCTGAAAAGGCTAATACGCTTTGGCTTTAGTTCTGAAACTGGAAATACTGTCATACTCGTTTCTGATACTGCGCCGTACGTATACCGTAGGCCGTGCGCTTGCAGCTTTCCCTTTGCCCGCTTTAACCTGCGTTTCAGGTCCTTGGGAGAAGCAAAGTCATAGCTCAGAGTCAAAGCGTACAGTAGCCTAACTAACCCAAAAAGCTGGTTCGCATTACATGAGGCCTGTCGGCTGTGCCTTGGGTTATCCATTTGATCGGTTCATTGACATTGCATGTCGTTGTCAATTAATTAACTATTCCAAGGCTTTATGACCTGTTTCATTTGTCCATACTACCGTGGCGTTGATCAGTGGAGTTGAGGCTTGGTAGCATCCAGCAAACGGACGAACTTCCTACTTTGAGCACACCTTGCGAAAAAGACTACAGTACCGAACGGAGGTCTGGTAGGGCCTTATCCATGGCTGGATCTGTCACTGTATCACTGACTGGTCTGGAGTACGGGGTGGGTACTGTATCGTTGATGCCATGCTGCTCTGTTTTATGATGGATCATTCTTTGAACTGTGCGATCAAATCGTCTCGACTCTAGAATGCAAAAGCGTTAGTCTTGCGAATGCCGAGACTGGTGCATAGGATGCCATTTCATGAGAATAAATACCCGACTTCGCCCTCGATGTTGTAGATTGGAAGAACAAGCCTCAACAGTCTCTCACGCCTTTCTTTCAAGCCTTTTTTTTCGCTTTTTTACTTTTCGGTTCTCTTCACAGTCACTCTTTCAGAGCCTCGGTCTCTCAATCAGTCACTCAATAACCCAGTCATCACAATGAAGTTCTCCATCGCCACCGCTCTTCTCGCCGCCACGGCCTCTGCCCTTCCCGCAGCTCAGGACGCTGCTCTTGAGGCTCGTCAGCTCATTAGCTCCGCCAACGATCTCAAGAACGGCAACTCTGGCAACTGTCCCGGTGTCATCTTCGTCTACGCTCGCGGCTCCACCGAGCTTGGCAACCTGGTAAGTTGTCAATCCTACTCTACTATCCGTCGCGGCTGCAACAAGACATATGCTAATCTGATCTACCTTTGTAGGGTACTCTGGGTCCCCTTGTTGCCCGCAAGCTCGAGTCCAAATATGGCAAGAACGGAGTCTGGATCCAGGGTGTCGGCGGTGCTTACCTTGCTGGTGTCCCTGAGAACGCTCTTCCCCGTGGAACTACCCCTGCTGCCATCCGCGAGATGGTCGGTCACTTCGACGACGCCAACAAGAAGTGCCCCGACGCCGTCATCGTCGCTGGAGGATACAGTCAGGGTGCTGCTCTCGCTGCCGCCGCTGTCACCGACGTCGACGACGCCATCCGTGAGAAGATTGCTGGTACCATTCTCTTCGGCTACACCAAGAACCTCCAGGTAAGTAACAGCACTGATGTTCAACTACCGCTTACGAGAACGATGCTAACTTAACTATCACAGAACCGTGGCAAGATCCCCAAGTACCCCGAGGACCGCACCAAAGTCTTCTGCAATGTTGGCGATCTTGTCTGCACTGGCACTCTCGTTGTCGCTGGCCCTCACCTGCTCTACCAGGCCGATGCTACCGGCCCTGCTCCTCGCTTCCTGATTGAGAAGGCCGACGCTCTCATGGGCAGCCAGGGTGCCGGCGCGGCCGCTTAAAGGACTTGGACTCTTGGCGATGGCATGTAAGGACTGATTAGAGAGAAAAGGAATAGGCGGGCCTGTTCTTGAGGACTTTTTATGAGGTATACGTTGGCTTGGATTTTATTTCTTAGTGTCTTTTTATCAATTTTAACCAGCTGGGAATTTATGACTGTGCTTCTCATGTGCCAAGTAAAGCGATTCATGTGCGATTGCGGGAATGATCTACTATGAGATGAGATTAGATCTATTGTACCGCCCGATATGCACCACTCGACCCTCTGTGCAACGCTGGATATGGTAACCCCGTCGTTGTTGACCGCATCGAAGATGTCGCGAATGCCGGCTACTTCGGAAAATTTCTAACTTCGGAAAATTGTTAGGTTCAAGTTTCCAGGGATTCCTTGACAGAAGACGATAACCCTGGTCATGGTAGAGCTGACTGGACTATAACAAGGGGTAAGTTAAAATGCAATGCGACATCAGTTGGTATTACTTCGAGACGTATGATTGCCATACAGACTGCCTTCCGTAATTTCTCTTCTATAATGCGACATCCCTCGCGTAACATCTACTTATAGAAATGCTCCTCGTTCTATATTTATTTCCTCTATTTCACCAGATAGCTAACCTTTGACTTGCCCTTACTTCTGGAGATCTTCTTCACTGTGGTCTCACCACATTGATCCGTCGTGTCGACATGCGTTCCACCGCAAGGATAAACCTCCGCTCCTACGATCCTCACAACCCTAAACTTCTCACCGGGAGCGACAAAGCTCGCATCAGGAGTGAGATGCTCCAGTCCGTTCTTTCGGAAATCTTGCTCATCCCAGAAGTCGATTTCCACTGGCATCTTGGCGGCCAAGAACTCATCAACTTTGGCCTGGATGGGCTCTTTCCACTTTCCTTCGATAAGACCTTGAAACTCGCAGGATGCAGAGTCGGGAAAATGAGAAGCTTTGAGTTCGTCGAAGCCTTCGACTTTGTCTTTGAGAAGATGATTCACGGCTGAGCCGAGGACGTGGCCGGCGGTGTGGTAACGAGAGTACAGAAGACGTTTCTCGACATCGATCTCGGTAGTGACCATATCGCCCTCGCTGAACCTCTTATCAGACTCGAATTTTCCAAAGTGCAGAACCTGGCCATCGCGCACGGCATCCATACGAGCAGAAGCAACAGTGAAGGAAGCACCGGGTCCATCCCCCATCTTTCCAATATCGGACGGTTGGCCTCCGCCTTGGGGGTGAAAGATTGTCTGCTCTGTGACGACAGCGAAGTCGTCATCGGTGCCTTGCTTAAATAGCTCACGGTTCTCATCTTCCAGGGTGTTGAACGGACGGATTGCTGTGACGCGCGTCACTAGGGAGTGAAGTTTAGCATTGCGCTGGAAAGCTAAGAAAGTCCGTGCTGATGACGCCATTTCTGGAGAGGGTGACTGTGATGAGGGTTGAGGGTTGTGAATGAGATGGGAGAGAAGGTTAGATATTGAAAAATAATGAATGGATCATGTCGCTCGAATTGCCACAGAAGAAGCCCAGGGGAGATGGCGCTAGTGAGAATAGGGCATAGACAATGTAAGTTCCAGGGCGTAGGGCGCGCTGGAGATGAGTTCACAGGGCGCGGCTCACTGGATCGAACACTGAAGAACACAGTGGAAGGGGCTCCATGTCAATGACCCGCAACAACCTAGGTACTCTATCCATTTATTCTATCTAAGCCATGCTTCACACAACAAAGGCCAGTTTGACACTGGCAAGATCTTGTCACTATCCAACGCAACCCATGAGGCGCATCAGCAAAAACATGCAACTCAACCGGTGCACCCCTCTTCGTGAACCCTTCCACCGCACGATGCATTGACAACTGGCACAACAGGATCGTTATTAGAATATACGATGAACGCAGGAGGCGCCCGAGAGCGGATTTGCAGATCCGGCTGCACAACGTTATAAAACTGCTTTTTTTTCTCTCCTTTGGTAGAAGAGGTGGCTTATCCTCGACGATCTGTCGACCGACTGCGCTGGTGAAAATTGGACCATAGACGCGATCTCGAGAGAACATCAGCCCGAGATGCCGAACGTTGGGGGTTTGCACTGCGCAACATTGAATTGGGGGCGATACCGAGTCGAGGGTGGTCATGAAACTTGTGCTTCAAGCTAAGGCAATTGCAAACAAACCAGAGATATATGCTGCGTGACTTGAGAAAGGATAAACCAGGAAGTCTTTGATTGGAGTTATATTTGAAGCAAGTTTGTTGGTCGTCATTCCTCTTTAATGAGGCCACTGGATGCACTTGTATTCGCCATATTGTTGTAAATATATGTCTAACTCTATTTTATTTGTCGTGTCGCTCGAGTAGTTATGTACTGGCATTGAAGGAGAGAAATGTGGAAGGTTGACCCGCAACCTCCTGGTCCTGCGCAATATTGTTCTGCAACTTCTTGTTCTCCTCCTCCAGCTTGTCAGCAACATCATCGCCCTGAGCCTGTTGCGCCTCAAGTTTGAGAATGGTAGCAGTAAGCTTCAAGACCTTGTTCTTAATCTTTCCACGCTTCGAACTGTTAGCTTACACGTCCCAGTTAAACAGCACGCGGCTTACCTGAAGAGCATCAGCCTCATCGCCTGAAGCTGCCTCAATGGCAGGATTGAACGCATCAGTCTCCGCATTATTTGCTATTTGGTTGACGCTATTTAAGAAGTCGAGATCCGCTTTCTCGACCGTTGACAGATCAGCGGGGAGGCCGCCGAGTTTTTGTAGAGCTTCTTGTTGTGCGTTGCCTGCTGAGCCGCCGCTGATAGAGAGGTTGTCATAGGTCGATTGTGTGAAGACGGCACGCTTAGTGATAGGGTGAGCGATAGCGGTGGCTGCGAGGCCGATGAGAAGGGCTGTGAACTTCATGATGTTTGAAATTGGTGCCGCAGCGAAAAGCTTTTGAAACAAGCTTAATAGGATGGATATGACAGGTGGAGGAGGTTGTTTGTGAACTACCTGAGCTGGCCGACTGTAAATGCGATAGTATCAGAGATTATTGCAACTGGAAATAGAGCTGAGGAAAGATCGTCGACTTTACACGGCATTATAACCGTCAGCAATCAGCTACTCTGAGTTCTGCACAGTCCCTTAATGGATTGTACGCCCCGATTGATTCTCAGAATAACCCTGTTGACGCAAAAAGCGCTGTCCTCAAACGCGGCATCCACGCTGGTGATCATACTTGCAAGCACTAGATGAAGCAATACAAGCGGATACTGAGCGTTCCGACAGTTCACAACAGACTGAACAGTCCGTATCGGGCTATTTCGCAGCTCTGATAGGCTGAAAGCTGTTTTGTAAGAGAAAAGTCTCAAATGAGCGCTGTCAGAAGGAGGTATCCCTGCGCGTCGCACACTGTTTCAACACGTTTCAGGTTCCAGATGACAGCTTTCCTATCCATAGCTTAATATATTGAAACAATAGAGATATAGATAAGTATATTTTAATTTCCCTTTTATTTTATGGAAATATGATGCTTGGTCCACAGCCGGCGATGTGAAACTTGTTGGCGATTTAAAAGCCGAAATGGAAAAGTAAAACGGCCCGTCGCTGGTCAATCTTATGGAGACGAGGGTAAAGTTGATAGACCATAACCAAGAGCATCAATTGGTCATGGGCAACGGCAGCCGCTTGGACTATCGAGAGTATATCTAGCGACTGATACAGCGAGACATTGATCGCTTACACTGGTCGCTTTCTCTGCTGCTCCAACCAGCAACCTAAAGGCTTGGTGATATTTTGGGGGACTCACCGGCAATCACGAAGATGTTGTGGTGAAGTGTACGTTCGTACTGTCAGTCGTTCACGTTGTATTTTCTAAACCCTAGAGGGTCATCGCGAATCACTATCAAAGTTTGGCTGCAGGATAGCTGTGTTTCTTGAAAAAGATTCATCAAAGTTCATACCCTGTAAGTTCAACTAATAGAACGAATAAAACACCCATAGCTGTCCATACCGTACGACACACCGTCATGCTAGTGACGTTCCGTGAAAAGAAGCTACTCACTTCTCAGATCTCCAAAAAAGCCTGGCGATACTATCCGCGAGTGCTACTCTCTTCAGCCGCGCCGAAACACTCTTCTTTGAACCAATTCCCCCATCTTCGCTATCAACAGCTTGTACATCCCACTCATGTGGTCCATCATCCTGGGAATGCAAATGCTCCATGACCCAGTATACGGCCTCCCTCACAGCATACGGCCTCGCCTCGATGACATCATGCCCACAGTCCGGCAGATGAACATATCTATTATTCCTGGAAAGCTGCAGCTGGGCTTTTTTTAATCTCTCATCTTCCTTATCAGTCGCGTCCAGCATTTGTTTCTGTATCACTAAAGTCGGACTAGCGAGATTCTGCTCTGCTGCAAGGGCCTGTTCGTACTGTATTTGTTTCCACTTAAGAGTGTTGCCTCGGATAACAACCAGAGGTTTGTTCTCTAAGATCCTACTTTCATATTGGCGCTGTTCGATCTCGGGATCTATTGCTGTCTCTTGGCCCGTTTCCACAAGGACCATTCCAGCGACTTGGTGGGGTCTTGACTCTAGAAAAAGTCTTGCGAAGGTGCCGCCATATGAATGCGCAATGAGCACATAACTGGAGGAGAGCCTAGACCTATCCAGGTACTCGAGCAATTCTGAGATGGCTTTTGCGGGCTTCATGTTGGGATCTAGTCTATCCCAGAGGAGGATCTGGTAGACTGCGAGAAGGTCTACCAAGGGCTCCCAAGAGGCGCAAGAGTCGCCGGAGCCGTGGAAGCAAATGATCCAAGGAAAGGCACCATCGGAGCTCCCACATCTCCGGAAGCGGCTTGTGGTATCTGGTTCTGGCTTTGTCATCTTCTATGGTGCTGAAGGGTTTGTTGAATGAGACGGTGAGGAGAATAGTCGGCACGTGTGGGGCAGTTAAATGTTGAGGCTTATGTTGCTGCCTGTAACAACATCGCCGAAGCCAGGTTGACGCCATATATATTACTTACTGGTGCCTGATTTGCAACGACGAAATTTTGACATATCTCGAAGATGCGAAATAACATTTGATTTTACTTCGCTGTGAAAACATCATTAATAAGTGCTTTAAGCCTCATCCTTCGACATAATCACGACAAACATGCCCGTAGACTGGAATGAGATAGCTCGTAAACGCCAGCAACGCCCAGCTTTCCCAAGAAAAAATATACATATTCAAGAACATTTCCAGAACATAGGTCAGAAATAACTAATGGTACAAGTTTGACATGTGAGCATGAAAGCCTGTGCTACAGAAATACCCTGCACTTCACAACTTGCTTACATGCGGACAATCCGGCAACCGAGGCATTTCCTCATTCACATCACATCATTCCATTATTACTAAAGCAACAGCAGATCGTAATAGCACCACCGATCCTACCCCCAGCTCTATTCTATATCATTGCGGAAGACGAGCCAACAGGATATACATAATTCGCCGAGAAGGCTACGACTTGTCGTGACTTTTTCGGAACATGAAGCTTCCAGTGACAAAATAATGTATCATATCCAGGAAAAGCTCCAATGCTAAGATGCTGGTTATTTTGGTGGCTTGCGCCCACAAACAAGGGTGTCGGAAATTTCCCCATACGCCGTGTTTCCTTCCCCATGGGAATCATCACTTGGCCCTGGGGATTGTCCGCTAGAAGAAGACGGACTGGGAAGCTAACGAGAGTGCCTCCGAGAGGGAGACCGAGATTGGCCGAATAGATGAAGAAGATGGAGGTCACGTCAGGTCGAAAGTACTGATGAGCAGAGCTGATAATGCACTAACAGAATAAACGTCTGAGTGGGGTAGATCGGATGATAGAGCACTGTTTGCTGTTTGTCACGGATCACTAGCGATGAGAAGCACAATTCACTCCCCTAACCCAACAACGCAGCCACACTCAAATCCCTAGCTCATCAACCCATCTCAGCGATCATTACCCAAACCACCCCATCCCCCGCACACCATTCATTCGTCAATGGCCTTTTCTTTCTCATGATCATGCCTCAATCCATGCATAACCTTCGGCCCGACGTTCGACCAATCCAGCATCAAGCAGCCGAATAATTTTACCAGCAAGGTTTTCTTTTGCTTCCTTCAGTCTGGTGCTAAAACCTGGGGAAGAAACATGCTTACTTACTACCACAAGCTTCCATGGAACCCCGCAAATGGAGACTCCGCCGCTGAAGTCATGCATCATTGACACATCCTTGCACAGCATCACGCAACGAAAAACTAAAACTTGTTCGTCCCGGCTCTTTTCTCGGCCATAAACATCGAGTATACCTTTCTAGAATTGAACTGTTCAACGGTTTGTCTGATCAACGTTGGGTAACGAACCGTTGTAGCGGTGTTCGTCGTTTGGAACTTCTTCGTCCCTCCCAAGTGATCATCATAGGCGGAGTCTCCGCACCGGGGTAGCATGCAGAGTGACGAGCTCAAGCTGAACCCGGTCCCAAGCTAAAGGCTCGAGGTCACGATCGCCAAGACCTTTCGTAATATATAAGAAACCTCGCAATGCCTTGAAGCTTAGTTCTTCAGACAGCGAGCAGAAGCATCACTCACAATGTTCTTCAAGAAGCTGCTCACCTCCGCGGCAGCCCTCGCAGGCACTGCGCTTGCTCAGAGTAAAGCAGGCGTCGAAGACCTTGACAAACCCCGCAGAGACCTCTTCGAGAAGGATCTCTCCAAGTGTCCTGGCTACAAGGCTACAAAGCACTGGGAGACCCGCTCCGGCTTTTACGCTGACCTTTCCCTCGCGGGTGAGGCTTGCGATGTCTTTGGTGTTGACTTGCCCGAGCTGAAGCTTGAGGTTGAGTACCAGACCGAGGACCGTCTGCACGTCAAGATCTTGGATACCAACAACACTGTTTACCAAGTTCCCGATGACATTTTCCCTCGTCCTGGTTTTGGTCAGTGGGCCTCGCCTAAAAACTCCAAGCTCAAGTTTGACTTCAAGGCGGATCCTTTCTCGTTCACTGTTTCAAGGAGGGATACTGATGAAGTACTGTTCGATACATCGGGCAGCGATCTTGTCTTTGAGAGTCAGTACGTTTATCTCAAGACGAAGCTCCCCAAGCACCCTCATCTCTATGGTCTCGGCGAGCACAGCGATCCTTTTATGCTGAACTCGACCAACTACACCCGCACCATTTACACCCGTGACTCTTACGGTACACCCAAGGGCCAGAACCTGTACGGCGCTCACCCCATCTACTTCGACCACCGAGAGAATGGCACCCATGGTGTTTTCCTCCTCAACTCCAACGGCATGGATGTCTTCATCGACAAGAAGAAGGACCAGCAGTTTTTGGAGTACAACATCATTGGGGGTGTTCTCGACTTTTACTTCGTTGCTGGACCATCACCTCGTGATGTCGCGAAGCAGTACGCCGAAATTGTTACTCTGCCGCTCATGGCACCTTACTGGGGTCTGGGTTTCCACCAGTGCAGGTATGGCTACCGTGATGTTTACGAGGTTGCTGCTGTTGTGGCCAACTATTCCGCTGCTGGAATTCCTCTCGAGACTATGTGGACAGATATCGACTATATGGACCGTCGTCGTGTCTTCACCATCGACCCAGAGCGTTTCCCCGCAGACAAGTACAGAGATCTTGTCGACACGATCCACGCACGAGATCAGAAGTACATTGTCATGGTGGACCCAGCTGTGTACGACGTTGAATCTAACCCCGCTCTTGACTCAGGTCTTGAGTATGACACTTTTATGAAAGAGCCCAACGGCTCTGACTACAGAGGTGTTGTGTGGGCTGGTCCCAGTGTCTTCCCTGACTGGTTTAACCCCAACTCGCAACAGTACTGGAACGAGCTCTTTGCCAACTTCTTCAACGGCGAGAATGGTCCTGATATCGATGGGCTCTGGATCGATATGAACGAGCCCGCCAACTTTTTCAACCGTCCTTATCCTGGTAACAACACTACGCCTGAGAAGTTTGCTGAGGTCGACGGTGATCCTCCTAAGCCTCCTCCCGTTCGCGATGGTCCTTCTGCTCGCATCCCCGGCTTCCCTGAGAGTCTTCAGCCCCCCTCTTCCCGTTCTGACAAACGCGAAGTGACATCCCTAGCAAAAACAACCATCAACAAGCGTTCCGTGGCGGCCCGCACAACTCCCCGAAACCGCGGCGTTGGACACTGGGCGGTCAAGAAGCACTGGGGCCAGAACAAGTACGGTCGTCCCGGCTCCAGCTGGCAAAACGGCAAGAAGACCGGCTCTGGTTGCGGTCCTGACGAGTGTAAGGGACTTCCCAACCGAAAACTCATCCAGCCTCCCTATATGATCCAGAACGGTGCTGGACCTACGCTCGCTGATGGTACCACTGATACCGATCTTGTGCAGAGCGGAGATTACCTCCAGTACGACACACATAACTTGTACGGCGCTCAGATGTCTTCGCACTCGCACAATGCCATGCGTGCTAGACGTCCCGATAAGCGGGCTCTTGTTATCACTCGCAGTACCTTTGCTGGTTCAGGCAAGGATGTTTCCCACTGGCTTGGAGATAACCTGTCAATCTGGGACCAGTACCGCTTCAGTATTGGACAGCTTCTTCAATTCGCATCCATCTACCAAATCCCCGTCGTCGGTGCTGACGTCTGCGGCTTTGGTGGCAATGTCACCGAAACCCTTTGTGCCAGATGGGCTACCCTCGGAAGTTTCTATACCTTCTTCCGCAACCACAACGAGATTACCGCCTCATCGCAGGAGTTCTACCGCTGGCCCAAGGTTGCCGAGGCAGCTCGAAACGGTATTGCTATCCGCTACCAGCTCCTCGATTACATCTACACAGCCCTCTACAAGCAGAACCAGACCGGTACTCCTACTCTCAACCCTCTGTTCTTCAACTATCCCGAAGACAAGAACACCTACTCCATTGATCTTCAGTTCTTTTACGGCGACGGCATTCTTGTCAGCCCTGTCACAAAGGAGAACAGTACCGAGCTGGAGTATTACCTTCCCGACGACATCTTCTACGAGTGGTCCACCGGCAAGCCTGTCCGTGGCAGTGGCTCGTACGAGTCCGCTGAGGTTGAGCTCACTGATATCATGGTTCATTACAAGGGCGGCATCATCTATCCCCTGCGCGTCGAAAGCGCCAACACAACCACCGCTCTGCGCAAGAAGGGCTTCAACCTCGTCATCGCACCCGGTCTCGACGGCAAGGCTTCAGGATCTTTGTATCTCGACGATGGCGAGTCTGTCGTACAAGACGCCGTGTCCGAGATTGACTTTACCTACACCAAGGGTAAGCTGAGCATGAGTGGAACCTTTGAGTACGATGCTGGTGTCAAGATCGAGACGATCACTGTTCTCGGCGTTGACGAGCAGCCTGAGGGAACAGATCATGCCGACTACGACAAGGAGAATAAGAAGTTGACTTTCGCGGCGGATGTGCCCCTAACAAAGAAATGTTATGTGGAGTTGTTTTGAGGGGAGATTTAGGATAAGATCATGACTTTACGGCGCTAACATTCGTTGGTGGAGGTATTTAAGCTTCTTTTACATAAATTGAAATACTATTGAAAGTATGCGTGCAGTTATACAAAATTGAATTTCATATAGATAGCCTTCTGTATCTGGATGCTCTAAGCTATATCAGGAAAGATAGTTATTTACACCCCGCTGCTCTGGCCGGGAAGTGGTCACGATGAAGTGTCTGGAAAAGGGAAAGGAAACATCGACAGCAGCAAGGTACCCCTTGCGGTTTCCAGTTTGTCTCTAAAATCTCCCTTATCAGTATGACTTAAAAATCTTTTCATACTTCTTCAGAGTTTTCTTATCGCCCACCCAAACATTGTGCTCGTCATCCACGACCGCAATATGCTCGCCAATGTAAGTAGCGACTTGACCGTTGCCGTAAGCTGACTTATCAATGAAGACATGCTCGTCCGGCTCAACTACATCGATATAGTAAGGATGTGCCAGCATTGCAGTCAGATTATCGGGCGAATCGTACAGAAACATGGCAATCCCGTCAAAGTCGACTAGTTTATTCGAAGTTGGTGTAGAGGCTCCGGCGTCGGTGGGGACGATCTTGCCGCCAACTCGGACCTGGTGACAAGGGTGAGTAAGATGTACTAATTTCAGTGGTTGAGAGAGTGAAGTGTATTTACCTGCTGGTATCGAGTTATTCCAAAGTGCGTCGCTAGTGGAATAACCTTGGGCGCATGCTGCGTACCCCAGTACTCCCAAAACTCATCACGGGCCATGTTAGGATGTCGCTTGACATAGGTCAACATCTGCAACTGCCCCGTAATCGAAGGCGAGGATGAGGCCATGGTCGTGCCAATGAGACCAACAGCGAGGGTAGGAAGTGAAGAGATTTGAACCATGTTGTTTGTTTCCCAAGATATGATAGTAAGTGAACAATGAAGACGAGGGAAATTTGTGGGTTCGATCTTCCCGGGAACCAACTCGGGGTATTTGAATAATGAAAATGAGTGATTGTGTAGCGTGACGGGAGCTGGGGCCAACACTCTTGAGGCAAGGTTGTCAAATGGAACAGGGATATGAGGGCGGCTGAGAACGCCACTGGGATAGAACAATGGGTTCGCTGATATGTGCAACTGAGGCATACTGATGCGACTCAGGGATAAAGGCGAATTCTGTACTTACTTCATACAAGGATCTTCTTCCGAATTCCAATGGCTTTGTTCTAGATACTCTGTTCCCCATGGGATCGGTCCTAGAACCACTGCCCGGTTGGTGGGGTGCCATCTGCAGCCGCAGTGGTTCCGCCCCGTTAGCTACGAATATCTATGCTGACACGGGAGCATCTTGTAAGCCTCGATCCTATACTGCGCCAGAATCATGATGGATTCCCAGTCTTTTAGTCATCTTATCTTCGATGATAGCATATCACTGGTCTCCGTCAGCACTCAGCTGCTTGAGCCCATTCATCTCTTCTCCAGCGGGTAGATACCTGACAGCGGCGACGGCCCGCTACTTATGTGTTTGCTTTAGACTGATCCTATCACCAAGCCTCATCGAACCAACGCACCAATCACGACAACTATCCACCTCGAAGCGATGTCCCCACAAGAAAAGACAATGGGAAGAAGATTCCACTAGTGTGGTGATGAACATGCGTTGTTTCACAAAACAGTCTCGTCACCAAAACGTCTTGAAAGAACAATGGCAGAATTCGTAACAGAACTTCCATGTATTCCATCTTAAACCTTGGTTATGAGATAAGTCCACGCAAAAATAACCGGGTCTTGAATCTCGAAAGCCAACTCCAATGAATCGAGTTCGATCGCGTTGAAGAAAAAGACCAGACCAACTGACTTTTCTTCGTCACCTATTGTTTCGGTGGACAGTGATTGCTTCTTTCACCAACTGTGGCTTAAAACTGTAGCACGTTCAATCTACAGAAAAGCAACCTGAGCTCTATTTCCGAAACCGTCTCGTCTCACACGATGTGTTTGTGTATGTGTGAAGATAGAGTAGTTATAATCGAGGGTATCTCCCCTTCCTCGCAAGCCTTTTGCTTCGAGCACTCCTTGGTGAAATCAATACTCAAAGATGTCTTACTCAGTGACAAATGGCATGACGACTTTCCTACCACCGCCTGAAGGATAAGTAGTCGACTTTGACAATCCCCAGAAGCAAAGTGCTGTCGAACATTATCTTGTTTCGCTATCCTTGGGCCTTTTGCGTTCCTGTGCCTTTTGCAGAGATTATATACCAAGTACTTTATCCTAGGAAGCTTAAAGACCGACGATGGTATGTTGTGCCACATTATTTTTTCTATGGGTGTTTTTAGCTGACTTGCTGCAAAGATCTGATTGTTGTTGCCTGGATAAGTCAATTACACATATAAGAAAGAATTTACAAACCAACACACGTGGTCAAGATTTGCTCGCTTATCATGCAATCTGTTCAGATATGTGAGTACTCGACTACATTCTGATCTTCAACGCTTGCTCATCCTTGTAGGGTCCATCTCTATTGGAAGTCCATGCCATCACGCGTGGGAAATGCTCATCAGGGTCTTTGAAAAGCACATGCTCGTACGCTCGCCTCTATTACCTAACAATGACCAGGCCATTCACTGACACCATTCAAGAGCTCATATATCGCCGCACCCGTCTTCAGAGTCATTTTTGGGACCATCGCTTTTGTCGTTCTTTATACTCTTACTATATCTAATCTTCTTCTGTTTGGCTGTAACCCTATTCAAACGGCTTGGGACCCGTTCCGCTCTGCAAGCGGAAAATGTGTGGAAAACGCCGTCGTTTACATCATCATCGCAGTTGTCAACATCATCTCTGATCTTATCCCCTTTGTTATTCCTATTCCCATGATTATCCGCTTAAAGATGCCATTGGTGCAGAAAATTGGAGTGGATATATTGTTTGGTGTCGTCACCATGTAAGTGTTACTTCCCCTCAGTGAAGGGACTTCGATGACTGAAAAGAGACGAAGTACCGTCGCAACTTCCATCATCCGCATGGTCTACCTCCCCGCCCTTCTCGGAGCACTCGACATCCCATGGGTTGCTGCCCCCGCCAACGTCTGGTCTATCACCGAAACCAACCTCTTCATCGTCTGCGGCTCCATGCCGACGCTCCGCAAATTCTTTAAGCGATTTGCCCCGAAATGGCTGGGTTTCTTGCCTGCCCCTATGGAAGCTGTCGTTGCAGAGCCAGCTCCAAATGAACTTTCCAGATTTGGATTGGACAAGAAGGCAAAGAAGAAGAATACGGGTTATTCGCAATTTGATATGCTGGACTTGGAAGATTAACCTGATACTGCCAGCCAGGAAACGCAGGTGATTGCTGGGAAGAAGGTTGATGGGGGGTTGGGTAATGCACGGTACACAGATACGCTCCAAACAACCAACACAAACGAAGGTCTTCGGCCGGGCTGATGGTGTGACGTCAATCTCAACGTCAAAATAAGGGCGCATCAGAGGCTATATATATCAGGCTTGACCATCAAACATCAACGCGATGCACTGATTTCTCAGCTGCTTCGCATGCGTTCATTCAAGAGCGATAGCTTGCCGCATGAACTGAATACCAAAGCTTGACCGTTTTGAATCATGTCTTCACCATTGACACAAATCGCTCACGGGACAAGCCACGACAGGGAAAGGACTAGTAGTCTCCCAACCGATAGTGAAAGTCAACGAGATGCCTCTCAATCATTTAATACTTCCCTTCCACCTACAGACCATGGAAAGGACGCTTACCTAACTCTGATGTGCTGCACAATGGCCCAGGTAATCACAAGGACACACTATTGCTCCAAAAACTGATTAGATTATGACAGCTACCAATATGGGGTTACTCAGTCTCCTTCGGTATCTTCCAAGAATACTACTCCAATCCCTCAAGCCCAATCAGCAGCGCATCATCCGGCACAATAGCAACCATCGGCGCGTTGCAGCAAGGTGTTATGTATCTCATGATGCCATTTGCATTCCTCATTCTTACCAAATACCCCCGTCTACGCCAATACTGTGGCCCAATTGGTCTTCTTGTGACAACGGCTAGTCTAACGGCTTCTGCTTTCGTGGACACTATCGCGGGACTTATTGCAACCCAGGGTGCCCTTTATTCAATAGGCTGCGGGCTTTTGTTTTGTCCGATTTCGCATTACATGAATGAGTGGTTTGTTGAGAGGAAGGGGATGGCGCTTGGAATTATGTGGGCAGGCAAATCGGCGACAGGTAATAAGCAGCCCCATTCTGACTACTCGGTCTGATATTAACTCGAGGTAACAGGTATAGCCATGCCTTTTGTCTTCGATGCCCTACTTCGTAGAATCAGTCTACGTGCAACCCTTCTAGCTTGGGCCGGTGCATCAGCAGCGATGAGCCTGCCTACACTGTTCTTCATCAAACCTCGAATTCCACACAACAATCAGGCTCAGGTCCAGTCTCTATCCTTCGCATTCCTCCGCCACGCGTCTTTCTGGATGATGCAAGCAGGAGTGATCATACAGTCATTGGGATATCTCATGCCGAGTACATACCTAGCCAGCTACGCTTCGACGATTGGACTGCCCAGCATCACAGGTCCCATTCTTCTCGCGTTATTCTCAGTGGCTTCTGTCCCTGGTGGAATAGTGCACGGCATGGTCGGCGATAAAACATCAGCGACAAAAGCTGTAACACTTGCATCACTGGGCAGTGCGTTACCCATATTCTTACTATGGGGTCTGAGTCTCAATCTTGCCAACCTCGTCGTCTTCGTTGTTCTCTACGGTTTTTTTGCAGGCGGGTTTAGCTCAACTTGGTCCAATATGTCGTCCGATATTCAAAAAGACGATTCTGCCGCTGATTCAGCTCTCATTTTTGGAATGCTCATGGGTGGTCGGGGAATAGGTTATGTCTCTGCTGGACCATTGAGCGGTGTCTTGTTGCAGGCCAAAGCGTCTTTGTCCGATGAGGCATTGGGGTATGCGACGATGTATGGGCCTATGATTATATGCACGGGGGTAACGGCTGTGTTTGGGGCTTGGGCACCCATATGGAAAGGTATGAGAGTTGCTCTGGGGACATGTGATGCTAACAGTCGCTGAAGGAATTCGACAAGGTACGATTTTCATCAATCAATGAAAATGTTTGAGTGGGATATTTAAAAATCATACTAAATACGTTCCCGGAAGAAAGATTCCGAGCGAGAAGATGAGAGAACAAATAATTCTAATCAGCCTAATATTTAGAAAGTCAATTGGATTCTTCTTTCAACAGCTGGAAGTATCGGGTAATTCCTTCGGCAAGCGATCAAGGTTCATGAGGAAGGGCACAACGTGGCCTGAACGGAGTTAAGATCGGTGTTAAGTATCCCTGAACCTTGATGTCATGAGCAAAAGGGACTTTTCCTGTAAGCACTTTATCACTTACCCGTCCGTAGCTTGCTTAGTTGTCCCGCCCCCGGCTTCAGTCAGCGGGCAACACAGTAGGACGATGACAAGAGCAAGTTGCTATCGCCGCTTATGATCTAAACTGCAATGTGCATCTTCTGCAACCATAGTATCGAAAAGAATGCAGACATCTTCGCAGTAGGCGTCATTGAAGCTGCATGCGTAGACCTCCATACAACAAGTGGAGCAAATATGAATTAATAATGTTGACCCTCCAATGATATTAGATCATAGACTCTGAGGCTGGGGTTAGTTTGCGACGTTGGTCTTCCATGATTGGCTTCATTTGAGAGAGTTGTTACGCTAAACTGTCGCCAGTCTCTGCGTGGAGCCATTGAATCATTGTATCAACATTGAAACGCGCCATGAGGCAATACCCCTCACTTCGGCTGGACCATCCTCAATCTCATGAATTTCCTGTTTATAAAGAAAAAGACTTCCCTCATTCTTGTTGCAATTGACCGTTCCCATCACTTTACTTTATTATCCCTCAAACACACATAGCCAAAATGCCCGTTGAATCTGCCTACGACCCTAAGGACATGCTGTTCCGCCACCTGGGACCTACTGGTCTCAAGGTCAGTGTCTTCAGTCTTGGTGGCTGGTTGACATACGGTAAGACGCTGATAAAATTTTAATAACTTAATGCACGACTAACATATTAAAGGCGGAACACAAAAGGGTGATATCGTTAAGCAAATCCTTCAGAAGGCCTGGGATCACGGTGTCAACACTTTCGACACCGCCGAGGTCTACGCCAACGGTGAATCTGAAATTGAGATGGGCCGAGCTCTCAAGGAGCTCAACTGGCCCCGAGATGAGTAAGAAGCTCCAAACGTCCTGATCTCGAAGAATTGAACTCACACGCCTAGATACGTCCTCACAACCAAGGTCTTCTTCGGCACAGGCCGCAAGGAGCCCAACACCCGAGGTCTCTCTCGCAAGCACGTCGTCGAGGGTCTCAAGAGCTCCCTCAAGCGTATGGAACAGCCCTACGTTGATGTCGTCTTCGCCCACCGCCCTGACTACGCCACCCCCATGAGGGAGATCGTTGAGGGATTTACCCAGGTCATTCGCAACCTGAACCTTGCCTACTACTGGGGTACCTCCGAGTGGAGCGCTGCTCAGATTACCGAGGCTACTCACATCGCTGAGCGCTATAACCTTATTGCTCCTGGTAAGAACTTGCGCTTTATTTGATTAGGGGTCTATGCTAATCTTGGTTTAGTTGTTGAACAGCCTCAATACAACGCTCTTCACCGTGAGCGCTTCGAGGTCGAGTACGCTCCCCTCTACGATCAGTTCCAGTACGGAACCACCATCTGGTCCCCTCTTGCCAGCGGTTTGCTCACCGGAAAGTACAACAACGGCATCCCTGAGGACTCTCGCTTTGCCACCAACAAGGCCTTCTTCGAGGGCACCGTCAAAGAGCTTCAGACGGAGGCTGGAAAGGCCAAGATCGAGAAGGTCAAGAAGATGACCGAAGTCGCCGAGCGCCTTGGTGGAAACGTTGCCCAGCTGGCTCTCGCCTGGGCCCTTAAGAACCCCAACGTTAGCACCGTCATTCTCGGCGCGACAAAGGTTGAGCAGCTTGAGGACAACTTCAAGGCGCTTGATTTATACAAGAAGCTCGATGACAAGGTTATGGAGGAGATTGAGAACATCCTTGACAACAAGCCTAAGGCCCCTGCTAATTACAACCGTGAGAGGACTTTGGACTGGAAGCCTTAATTTGTTGATGGTCTAGATATGAACAACAGACTTAAGTAATTGATGAAAAGCATGTTATATCACAACAATTTGATTTACTCATCTATAGCATTCATGTGTGTTTGCAAACTACTTCTAGGATTTCATGTTTACCATTATTCACAGGAAGAATAACAGAAATTGATATACTCTCGTATGTGTTTACGAATGAGCTATCGTGACTTCTTTAGCACGACGGATAATGAGACTTCGCATAACCTATAACCTGAAGTGACTTTTGGCGCAGACCAAGTAATCTCAGCAAATAAGATAAAGTAAGTGAATCACGTGTTTTTATATCCAGGAATTATGTACGTCTTCATATATATATACTATGAGAAACCTCGGTTCAATCCCATCATCAACACTCAATCGTCATGTACAGACATCATCAGCTATCACATCTAGCATCCGGAGGGTAGAGTGAAACTCTCGGTTCTTCTGGAGCTACTGTACTTGGCACCGGTACCCAGACCTCTCTTCGCGAAGCCCTTCCAGAGTTCGCACTTGTTTTTACCACCAGTCAAGGCGGTATCAGCATCGATAATGGCATCACGAGCCTGGACCATGTTGGGATTACAAGGTTGACTATCACAGGTTAGCAAGACCCACCATCATTTGCTGGACAGGATGAACTTACAGAGCCATGCCGTCCATGACAAGCTTCATGGAAAGGTACTTTCCGTCTGTAGGAACCTTGCCGTTGAACTTGGGCATATCATCGTCGTTCTTGCCGTGCTTATCGACCAAGTTCCACATCACCTCGTACAGGATCGATGCCCAGACCGTTCCGATCGCGTGGACGCCGGACAAACTGTTGGCGCTCTTGTAGGTGTAAGGGTTGGTGGTCATGCTGGTGCTGTAGGGGTAAGCGCGGATGCCCCCGGGCTTGTTGGAAATCCAGTCGCCCATGGGTTTGTTGACGGAGCGAGTGTCCTTTTCCTGAAGGTGGATGGCAATGGCCATGAAGTCACTCCATCCTTCGCCCATACCTCCAGACTCGCCTCCCTAGGAACGTTAGCATGAGTCAGAATGTCGAAAGATTTGAAAGACTTACAGGAAGACATCCTGAGTTGGCGGGGCCACCAGTCAAACGGTTGCTCAGACCATGAGTGAATTCATGAACAACGACACCAGCATCGAAAGTGCAGTCGCGTTTGGGGCTGCTAGTATCCCACAGGAACATCCTCATACGTCCGGGCTGACCATCAGGAGGAGACGAGAACATCGCGTTGTTGGTATATCCTCCATCCTGAGCCATAAGGATGACCTGATCATTTCCCTTTCCACCCGCACCGTTGTTATTAGCCTCAAAGTTACCGGCCTGCTCATTGAAGCCAAGAACATGAAGAAGATCGTGGTACTTGTTGGCGGTGTAAAAGAGCTGAGTGACGGAGGCATCACGGTAACTGGTAGGGTTAGTCATGGATGGAGAGTAGTCGTACTCGAAGGCAAGGGACTTGGAGTCGGGCCGGTAGTTGTTGAGATAGCTGCTTCCTCCCGAGGGGTTGGTTTGAGCAATACCGTTGTTACCGCGGGTTGCCGTATAATTGTTTGTACCGTCACTCTGCCAGGTGAACTCAGATCGGGTTGTGTCCCAAGGGTCCTTAACCACGGTTCGAGATCCTTGCGAAGGGTCGTTGACGCCCCAGGGGCTAGCAACACGGTCAGTCTCATGTCGATATGAATGGGTGACGAGGAACTTACTAAACCTCATAGGTAGCCTCGGCGACGTAATCAACAACGCCGACAACCTCATCAGTCTTGGCAGCATTGACATAAGTCAGAAGCCAGTTATCGACAACATCAGTCTCAACACGCCAAGTAAGCTTCAACTTGCCATCATCAACGAGGTAAGCGAGCTTGGCCTCTGGCTTACTGGCGGTACCAGAGGTGCCTGTGAACTCATAATGCCTGTCACTCTTCTTGACAGCCTTGGCTTTGTCAGCCTCTACAGGGAGCGAGAGAACTTGGACGGTATCCTTGAGGGCCTCGACAGGATCCTTCTCGTCTCGCTTGGTCAGTGGACCAGGCATCTTGCCCTCGTAGAAGCTGTTTCCGTAGGAGAAAACTTCACCATCAGCACCAATCTGTTCACTTTTAGCATATGTATTGGCTTAGTTGGGTTGAATAACTTACGTTGACGTTGAAGTCAGCATTATCGATGTCAATGCCATTGACGGTTTGTTTGAAGTTTACATGAGCAATACCGTTGCTGCCCACATAGTGATCCGTAACCATGCGGAACTCGGCCTTGGGGAATGTAGCCTTGACCAAGTCCTTGGCAGTTTCGGTGTAGTCAGCTCGTTTAGCAACGACCTTGGCGCTCACGTCCTCAGGAACCTCCTCCTGTGAGACGTATTCAGCCATGGGCGCAAGCTTGAAGGCTTCCAGGTCAAGTGCTCGCTTGCTTAAGGGCGATGTATTGGGTGCTCTTCTGCTAGGATGGGCACCGGCTAAGCCGGTGAGTCCTATGAGGAGGAGACTATCCGAGAAGCGCATAGTGAGAACGAGTGATTGTGGTATTAAGAGAGAATGTTGATGATGGAGTCGTATGAAATTTACATCGCTAGTCCTTAGCTGTTATATAGTCCTTCCCATCTTCTTGTGTTTCTATTCAACTTCCCGATTCAACTGGGACTTTTGCCTATCGTGACCAGTTAGACGCCGGTCACTAACCACTGACCTATTTCGGGATCGCTATGCCAAGAGAAGAAGGGTCTTTTGTCTGGGGTAATTATGGCTACGGTAGTTCGAGCACGCGATTATGGGGCAGCGCGAGCGATAGCGAATTTATGAAGCCCGGTTGTTACCTTATTGCCCTTGCAGGCATAGCATGCCGTATTCTAGTATCTTGGCTGCAGCAGGATAGGAAGGTCTCTCGGATAAACGAGAGCCGTGAATGAAACGGCTCGGGACGAACCATCGCGAATTACACAGTAGATTTGGGGTACGGAGATTACTCTGAAAGAGTGTGGGTAGACCGCTATACGGATGACTAGTGAAGCTCCGAAGCTTATTAGTTAAGCTTATCAATATTAAGGCCACGCACGATGATCTTCATGTTGCTAAGTTTGAACCCACTCCTAGTAAACAGCGTTACGTTACAGTGACTGCCTCAGAACTATGGTAGATACGAGAAGTCCCAGCTTGATACATCATGGCATTGAGGCCCCCAAACAAAGGAGCATCTCCCGCATGGAGTAAACTGACATTTCACCGCGAAACAGTTTCGTTCCCATTTGAGCATCGAGATAAAGAAGGTCCTGAGTCTGTGCAAGCGCCTGCTTCGGCCCCTGCATCTCTTGACGCTACCGGACGAGCTTCTTTTTTAGCGAGTCATGCGCCGTGTGATCTGCCATCACGACCCCTGCTTGGTCTGGGGACCTTCCAGGTTAGGCCATCTAGGCCGGTAATACAACCTCCGACGTATCCACTGACTTACAGGGAGTCGCTTTCGTTATCAGTACCCGAAGTCATTTTTGTGACGAAGTAAGGAAAACAGCTGAGTGGCCAGTTAGATCAGATTGGCCAAGAACCTATATGCCGTTTGCGAGATTTATTAAGAGGCTTCTGACCCGTTGGGCTTCGACTTGCCGTTCTGAATGGCTTGGTTCCACTGACCATGTGGTCTTTTGATCAATGCTGGGCTTGTTGTGTTATAGGAAGGTGGTAATGCCCGTAGATTGATTGCAGGAACTGTATACAATGATCTTGTCAACGTGTTATCATCGTTCTGTACTGAAAAGTCTCACAAGATTTCTATTCTGGAACTGTACTTTCGAAGGTCAAAGCTGGACTTTTGGTCCTTCTCTGCTCTCAAGTCCCCGCCAGTCACGTGTACAATAGAATCTACATTGTTAGAATTGCGCACCGATGCCACTGATTTGAGGGAAACGAGGAACTCAAATCGAAATACGAGATCGCTAGCATATAGAGAAATTTTGATGAGTTGACACGAGCTCGACATGGTTGGGAAAACTTACTATATAGTATTTGGGTTAATAGCATTAATGGGCAATCCCCACAAAAACCTTCATATAGTCTTCCGAGGGGTGAAGAATGTTGCTGAAGCTTGAATGTATATCAATGAACAAACAATACTGTATCCTCAATTACGGCGGATGTTTGTGTTGATGTCCTGGTACAGAGACGAGAAGCGAAGTTTACGCTAAGTTTACCAATAGTTCTTATTTTGAATTAACAGCTCATGCTCGTCTTGGGGCATGTGATGGTCAGCTCTTAGCTGCCTAGAAGTGAAGTTATTAGGGTCGGCTTACGGCTATCAGCATAGAAACATAGACATTTCGGGCTCTCAAGCCACGGAAAATGTCCGAACAGCCAGAGAATCTTGACTTGAGCCCTTGTCGTTGGCGATAAAGTTTATTACCTGATTCCCTCGCAACCTCTGGCAAAGTTATAATTAGGTAGCGTTGTTAGTCTGCGGCGAATTTGGCCGGCAAAACGGGGTTAAAGTGGAGATAGACGGTGAACTTAGTGAGAGCCTCAATGCGTAGCAAGGCCACGGAATCGGTTAACTTCGATGAAAACAAAGGCCATTTTGGCCGTCTCAACATCCTTCGAATTGTATTGAACCTCTGCATTTCTATTCACAGCTAGTGATGCAAAAGGCTATATAAAGTCATCCTTTGCACCCACTTTCATTAAGATCTCATCATCATCCAGCTAATATAACCTCATCTACTAGACTTTCCAGAAACCAATTTTTCACTATGACTGTCTCCTCTTCCCTCGTTCTCGTCACTGGCTCAACTCGAGGCATTGGTCTTTCAGTTGCTAAAGAGCTGGCTACCAAGCACAACTACCATGTTCTCCTCGGTGTTCGCGACGCCAAAGCCGGTGAAAAAATCGCCCTTGATATTCGCAAAGACGGCTACAAGGCATCTGTTGTACAGCTCGATGTCAACTCTGCCGAATCTATTACCAGGGCCATTGAGCATATTGAACAGAACTATGGCTATCTGGACGTTCTGATCAACAATGCTGGTGTCTTGCTCGATTGGCACAAGGACCTCACCACCTGGGAGCTTTATCACAAAACTTTCACAACCAATGTCATCGGAACTGGTTGCCTGACCCAAGGCCTCCTCCCTCTTCTTCGCCAAGCCAACAACGGTCCACCTCGAATCATCTTCGTTACGAGCATAATGGGCAGTCTCGCAAAAGCCACCGATGAAACAACTTCTTACTATAACATCGACTACAAGGCGTACGACGCAAGCAAGGCGGCTGTCAACATGCTCATGTTCAACTTTGCCCGGGAGATGGATGATATCGGTGGAAAGGTCAACTCTGTTTGCCCTGGCTTGGTCAAGACGGCGTTGACTGGGTATCATGAATGGGGAACGACTCCCGAAGTTGGTGCTGAGAGGATTGTGGAGCTGGCTACTACTACAGATAAGGATGGGCCGCATAAGACCATTAGTGATCGCAATGGAGAACTCCCTAGGTAGAATGGGAAACGTTTTTATCCTCGAAACTCCCAATAGTTTTTATAAGCTTGATAGAAAATACACAATCGCTGAGCTCTGCCTGGTGGACCCGAATTCTTCTTAGGATTTTAGCCTTAAGTCCGAGATCAGTCATTACTTGCTTATAAACCCCACTACCCGTCGTAAGTCTTTGCGAAAATTGGTGTCTCTTGTCAAGTACAGGAGAAAATGGAGATGCTAACAGAATCTTCCTTCCTTCAGGTGTGTCAGCTTTGCGACAAGGTCTTCACCCAGGGTATGCAGTCTGATCTCTGGCGATGTGCAGCTGCTGACTAGACTTGCTCAGAACACCCATACAAGCGCCACGTCAATTACTGCCGGCGCGCGCGGAGCCAACGCAAGGGTCGTCCAAAGTCGTGCACTGCTTGCAGAGTTGCGAAAGCGAAATGCACTTTCGGTCAACCGTGCGCGCGATGTCAGAAGAAGGTTGTGCCCTGCGCGTACCAGTGGTCGGCTCGAAACCAAGTTGAGTCGTCAATTGGACACACACACGGAACCAACGACTGGAGCGGTACAGATATGCAACTTGTTGACTTCCTCTTGGCCACTGAGTCTCTGGGAGCCCCTCTGGAATTGAATGACTTTGTATCAGATGGCATCTCGCCAATGAATACACTGTCGACGAGTAGCTCTGAGCCTACAATAAACGCTTTGGACATATCGTTGATCGACCTTTCCAGCGATATGCAGATCAATATGCCACCGAAATCCCTCAGTACCAAGGGAGACCTCACACGAGTATCTAATCGACTTTCCAGCTTGCAGCATGCATCGCGGCTCATAATGCAAATGTTGTACGCATACCCTCGGATGATGCTCCGAAGACAAACATTTCCACCATTTATCCATCCGCACTGGCATCAGAAGCATCTTCCCGATACAATTAGCAATTGTATGAGTATCGCGCAGCTCTTCGTAGCAAGGACGTCTGACACTGAGCCATTTTTGTGGAGGATCATAAGTGCTGAAGAGGAACGCTTTCGGGAAAAGGTAAGGTCTCGGGTGATGTAGGAAAGGGAATGGAACTGATATTAGTAGCTGTATACCTTCACCCCTCAGCAGGTTCATTTATGTCTGCAGGTTACGATCATCTACATGATCATGGCCATGAGTGATTCCACAAACAGTACAGACCTTGTCACCAGGTTACTTGAAACGACCGAGGTAATATCGTCATGCCCAACAGGTCTACACGATCGCTTAACTAACTATCCTAGCTTATCGGATCCCGCTTCCTGGACCTCACAGGTACCTACTCAACATCCGAAACCTCCGACCCCAGCCCAACGTGGGAATCCTGGGTCTTTTCCGAATCTCGCCGCCGCATGTCCTGTCTATGGTTGATCATAAGCAGCGTCATCGCTGTCGAAAACCGTCGATCATGCAGTGGCTGTGACGCGCTGGGGGACCTCCCCTTACCATCGAGCAAGATGATGTGGGAGGCGCGAACGCTGGAAGAGTGGGAAACAGAAAAAGCATTTTACAACATAAGCTGTCCTGTACTGACTTTAGGCGAGCTTGTGGCAGCGAAGAAAGACACGGGGAATGTAGTTGAGGCTCAGAAGTTGCAGAGTTGGGAGATGGGCAGCGACAAGATGGTTGCTATGTTGAATATTGCGGTTGAGTTTGTTTGGGGACACATTTTGTAAGACACTAGGCAAAATACTAACCATACTCCTATTTTGGACAGTTTTCTACTTTTACAGCAACAATAGGAATGGTCATACGATGTTTGATGATCTATTTCATTATCTGCAACGGTCCAGTTGCAGCTGTTTGTTTCATGTTCTTCAGCGGTGATCAATATGGCCGCCAACCACGACCATCGCATCTAGGCAGTCTTGGGCACAACACATCACCGTCAACCTTCGTTGACCTCTTTAGATTATTTCAGGAAAATGAAGTTTTTTCTTCATATTATGCTCTTTCATGGTCTGTGGATCTCCTCCAGAGTATGTAAGCGTAAATCACCTACTCCGGGGAAAGCAGGTTAAGGGTACCTCGAACAAGAGGTTAGTCAGCATCTACAACTGAATCTTCATGAACTATACATATCCGACTCTGCAGATCTAAGTTGTGGCCCTGCGCAGTTTGCTTACTGCGTATCCTTGAAACTCTCAAACAAGGTTTTCCGTTCTTTCGCCCACGACACCTTCATTTATTTCACCTGCTCTACTATACCCGAGTCTGGGGTAAGGGTTCGGATACTTGCCGTTCCCGTCGCTCACCCAACGCGGGTAATTCGGGTCCTAAGCCAAGGTGTCAGTCGCTTTGATCTGGTCGTCTAGAAAAGTCAAAAACTTACATCGTCAAAGTATGGGTGTTTGTCGCGAATATCCAGAAGTTCTTGATACCACTCGGTCTCTGGCAAATGTCGTCTTCTACACCAGATACATCGAGGTACTGTCTTGTGCGAAACAGTTTTGCCGCACGTACACCAAAACTAAATTAGAGAGTCAGTACACATCTCTCACCTTGACTTCGGCTTTGGTAAGGTCATACTGCTCGCTCGAAAGCATGATCATTGATCGTCTTCGAAGGTTCACAATCAGATCCAAAGTCATAGTGAGGTTGGGTCATCCATTCCCACTCCATCTGCGTCCTTTCCGCGAAGTACTGTGCCGTTGTTTTCCGTTCCTCATTCTCACAACGAACGCAAATCCATCGTGCGTATATATCGCAGTCGCATCGCTCCTCGAGAAATATTCCTCTTAATTCTTTCTCCATCTCTCCATCACATGTGTCGCATAAGCACATGATATTATCAAGTTCATTGCTCCCGTTCAAGTGAGGTCTCCGATTCGGATACCTGCCCACCGGAGCGGCGCGTGGGTAACATCGACATTCCTCGCAGATATTAACCCCGCATTTTAAACAGGGAAGAGCGTCTGCCTCGTCGCATTCCAAATTATACAAGTGCACTTCAATCTCCTCGTCACCTGAAAATTGAGGGTTGATGTCCCATCCGCCGGGCAAGGGATCTTGGCGGTATGGACCTTTGAAGGCCTGGCGAGTGGCGAGACCACGTCCATCGCAGAGAGACTGACGGGTGAGGAAGCTGAAGATGGCGGCTGAATGTTGGATATAGCTGTAAGCTGACCGACTTGTCAGACTGAGGTGGTACAAGTCAAGTGTTGAGAGCCAGGGTGCTAGGGATGTGAGAATGCTGTAGGAGGATATCAAGTCCACGATATCGGGACGCAAATTCTTTTGAACTTCTGAATCCATCTTTGAGATTGCACCGAGTTTCAAATTTTAAAGAACTTGTTGAGGTTTTATCGGACTCGTCCAGAGACTCTTCTGACAACGTATGCCATGTGTGTCAGCAAACGGCGTGCGAGGCAGTGCTTAGGTCTTTGTCAGACTCACTGCTTATCACCGCTAATAAGCTAAAATAACATATCATTTTGGCCCATGTGCTCGTTAAGGTGGAGGTTAATCATATCATCAGTTACTTAAATTTTATAACCGCCAAACTTAACTTCAGGTCGAGACTCTGACCCGAACGGAAAAGAGTTCATAGTGTGCTTCTTAAAACTAAATAGTTTAAGGGTCTGATCAACTACACGGTAATGACTGAGTTTCCAACTTTGGGGCACTTTCGGATAAGCGGCAAGTAGGTTGTCACTTTGAAGGGTAGCCGGAGAGGCAGAATCCCGAGAGGGGGTATTGTAGGATAAAGTGCTTTGCGCATATGTATTTACTACAGGATCAGCTATTGATCATCTTTTAGTAGTTGCTATTTTTTGCCGCGCAGAAATGCGCCTATCGCCCTCGAGTCCTATTTCTTCATACGTCAACCAATGCCTCGAATTGCAGTACCTAGCCGTGGATCCTCATCGTAGGTCTCATGCCTTCTCGGCCTCTATGGCAATGAGGTCGGTAATCCACTTTCTGTGAGTCTCTGACAAGTGCGGGCTATGCCCAGACTCAATTTCCAAGACAGCCGCTCCCCATTGCTCAGCGACAAACATCAAGATGTCTTTCGTAAATATCGGGTCAGTTTTGCCGAGCACCAATATCTTGGGAATGGTCAGGTCCGCTGGTGTACAGGGAACAGTAACCTCGAAAGGGCCTTTGCTCTGATGGCAAAGTGTCGGGATTATTTCATCGGCGACACTCTCATCGACATCGGTGAATAAAGCGTCCTTGAGCTTCTCATTCTTCAAAGGCAGGCGTGTATCCTGGAAGTCGAGTTAGACTTTCTTAATCGAGGAGTACAGCGAGCTGATGATCGACATACCGTTACGTCATGAAACCAAGCAGAGATGTATTGCCCTCCCACGGAGTCATACATGGAAATGCCCTTCTGCAAAACAGGCGTCGGCGTGATGAATATTACAGATACGAAGCCACCCCCGCACCCTTTGTTCTCTCGTTCGGCTAAAGTGTAGCCACTGACCGCGACTTGGAGAGGAACAGCGCCGTAGCTATGCCCCATGGCAATCACCTTTTTTCCGCTTTCGAGGTACGGCAGGATTGCATCGTGGATGACTTTGACGTCGTCCTCTAAGTCCTTACCGTCGACAGCTTCATCATATCCAGAACTTGCAAGTGTTGGAGCAACGACAGTGAGCCCTTGACTCTCGATGGATGCAATAAGATGGGAATAGTGCTTTGGCTGGTGCCAAGCTCCGTGGACGAAGAGGACAACTGGTTTCTGGTATTCTTGGGTCATTTTGCATTATCCTCGCATGGATCAAGCACTGGAATGGGAGGAGACGCTTGAGTTAAAATATATTCAGGCTCGGTTACGCCAGCATCCTTGGTATTCGAGGCGAAGGATGCGCTCTGAAAACGTCGTCTTGGCGTTATCACCGGCCTATCATTGTCACGACTTGCGAAATCCCCCGCATCATCCCACCATTGAGTTGATTGCGCTGACAAACGAGTAGAAGTCGACTTGTAGGTAAGCACTAATACTAGCTACAGTCGGCCATTTTCGCTCAGCCCTGCAGTTCATGATGGACAATCTCGTCACAATTATTTAGTGAAAAGCAACTTCGTCTTACACATACTTCCCTGCGTTTCGCTGGTCACATAGATATGCATATCCTCTATCCTTTACCTCAATAGGGTGGTGAGCTAGAGCCATGTAAATTGGGATCTTTTTACGGTCCAGGTTGGCGCTCATAAATTATTCGATGTCACCGTCGCGCTTTGTGGCGGATATTCCCGGCCGCAACGGCAATGAACATGGGGCCCTGTACCAGCTAAAGCACAGTCACAACAGGTCAACTATCCGTTTCTAATGCGATGAGTTTAATGGCTGCTCATTTATGCAGTGTTTACTCTGTTTCCATTGTCATCATGGACATATAACCCAGTGAACAACTCCTAAGCATGAAGGGCAATCACCACAAATGCAGGGACACATTGGGTAGAAATGTATTTCCATTATGACACCGATTCCTTGTTAGCGTTCTGCGCGAGCCACTCAGTTATTCGGATATTGTTTCCTTCTCTGAAGCAACCCTCTAGACAGCATATATATAACAATCCCTCCCAAGAACCACCTTGCTTCAAGGTTGATGTAGATTTACTAGTCGACAACAAATCCAACAGTGCAATATTCTAAACCAGCCAAGGATAGCCATATGAACCCTGATAATGTGCAAGGTAACATATACCAACCTGTGGTGCAGGTGCGGCAGCCTTATTACTTTTACAAGAAATGAGCAGGCCTGCGCAGCAAAGGGTACACCGGAATGCAAGATAGAGATAAATACGGTTGAGAGCTATACCGGTGGCAAATGTGACAGGTGCAAGGAGGAGGACAATAGGAAGAAGAAAAAGAAGGCTCAAGAGTCCGAGAAAGAGCAGAGCAGGCAGACAATCAGTGGTGATGCGAAGTCTCCTTCGTGAATCACTCATCACAGAGCACGAATATATAAACCCATATCCTAGATTTGAGCCTCGCAATTCTACTGGACTTATTTATCTGCTAGATTATATGAAACTTACCGACCCGCAAAAAAGGTTTACAGAATTGACCAACATGTGCGAAGTTGATATATACCACAACTGGTGTAATTGCGGCCGCCTGCAATCCCTGGACAGAGTTGAGACCGACTGCGGCGAACGGTACAAGCCTGGCCATCTAGTCAAATTCACTACGATGGAGGTACGTAATGTACTCGAGGAGTGCAGGGAATGTGAGGATCTGAGGATTGAAAAGGAGATAGAGGAGGAAAAGAGAAAGAAGGAGGAAGAAGAAGGGGGAAGAGGAGGTTCGAAAGAAGAGGAAAAGGAGGAGGGTGACCAGTCATGATAGGCTATCACAAATTACCGCACGCGTAGATAGTCACGAAAATATATAATTTCTAGCGAACGAAGTTCCTATAAGAGTAGTTACTGACGTCGCAGTGCGCTTATCATACCCTCTGCCGTAGCACAGTCGCGCAACTAATGTTGATGAAGATTTGGGTAATTATACAAGAACGAATCGATTCCTTAATGCTCGTTCAAAGTTCTAGACTTTAAATCTCTGCTTCCATGGGATCGATTATCAGGCTATCGCCTGACAATTTGCTTGGAAAACATGACTTACGACACCATTTATAGTTAACGTTATATGTACAATTGGGTTCAGCAGAGAGAACAAAGTAACTTCTATCATCTGCGACACTATCCATTCTACTAAATATTTATTCAAAAGAATTACGTTACGTAGATGACCATCAATATCATACACGAATACTTCTGCAAGGACTACGGGTCTCATCTATACTCTACGCGATTCGAGAATGAATTTCGAAAACTGTGACGCTCAGAGGATATCTGTGGAGACACACTATCTTGAATATAAAACTTCGGCTTTGGCGTGTAAGAAGTCTATGAAACCGGCAAGAAGTAAAGAAAGTGTGGTGGTGAGCAGCTAGCGGGGGGCTCAGGATTTACAGTGATTGTCATCTTACGATGAGGTATACAAGAGGGTCGATGGATTTATTTGATTGGTGTCACAAAGCCAATAGGCACACTATAGCATATACGCTGTGGTTTTGTCTAATTGGTATTCTTGACTGCGGCATAAGCTTTCGTACGAATCATTCTTATTCAGCATGAAGCCTGTACTAACCAGGATAATATACTGCGAGAGAACTCTAATCGAGCGGTCACAATGTGTGAAGCCACAGATATCTGTAAATATGCAGCCACTGTGATATCGCCGATTCATTAGACTCTTCCTACGATAAGAAATGGCAGCCGCAATGCAATTCGTTTGCCGATCGATCAATTGACGCTTCGTGCAAGAAGCGCGAAAGGAAACGAGACTGTGATAAGGCTAAAGAAGAGACGTGAGATTTATACGATCTACTTTACAAATAACATTCATTCACTCGAAAAAGTGGGCATTAATCAAATCCAGCTCCTCAGATTCATCATAGCTCACCGGATGGTCATACATGCTGTCATACCTGAAGGTCAGCAGCCGAGATATATAAATACGAACAACTTCTTTCCTTCAGACCCTGCTTCATATAAAACTCGCGTTAAAACTTATATCTCGTGATATTCACAGTCCAACCTAGGCTGACAATGTGTCAAATTTACTGGACCAAGTATTGGTGTGATGCATGTAACGACCTCATTACCACCACCCCAATGACCTTCGTATGTGCCAAGGTGGGAACGCCAGAGTGCAGACCGTACGAGCTCTGGTACAATCAGTACCTACCTCCTACGTCCTGTGCGGCGTGTATTGAACGGAAGAGGCTGGAGGATGAGCTGAGGAAAAAGCAGCAGGGAGGTTAAGCGGGACCATGGAGACCGTTCACATCTGAAGAACACGTCTGTAGCAGAGCGGTAAAGCCCAACATACAATTCTTGGACAGGATCTAGTTGCTATACATACATGCTATCACGTACTCTGTGATTAATTAAATTACTAGGCAGATCCCGGCCTTCCAATAAACCTATGCCTAATCTAAACTTGCGACTGCTCCAAAGCATAATTCGTATCGGTATACTTGTCACACCAGTATGTGTACCCATACCGTCGTCAGGTATTATTACACTAAGTGCAACCACTTGATCAAGTTTGAGCAGGCCGAGAAAGCGTGTGGATTTGCCGGAGGAATGCAACATAAAGACCGGTTCAGGTGGAGAGAAAAGAGACTTTAGAAAGTGGCTAGATCGTTTGAAGACGACTAAGAACAAAAGCCAACCGCGCACCCTTTCCAGGGCTAAATATCGACGGTAGTGTATTTAAGGATCTCCAGTCCAATGATTGCAAACTAATAGGCCCTTTTTACTTTCACTAAGGCTTTTAATCCTTACAAACCTTGGACAGCGAGACATATAACGTAAGCGCTATCGAGAGGTCCGACAGCTAAGCCCTCGTTACAAGAGGCTCACTAGTGACGGAGAAGGATTCCGAGCTGGCTTCAGGATTCTAGGCTAAGTTCAGGATCCTAGGCTAAGTTCTCACGTAATGCCGTCACAACTCCATAAACTATTGACACATTCCATTCTGGCTTCATTCTGCTCAACGCAGCATATCCGAAATGCCCTTTCAAACTCTGCCGACAGAAATCGTGGACTGGATTGCGAAGCATCTGCATGAGCCCAGCTCGTTGTATGCTCTCTATAGAACGAGCAGACGCTTCCATCTCATTCTCAGTTGGCACCTCTATCATAGAGATGCTCAAAGGTCCTGCAGGGCTCTCCTCTGGGGCGCCTACACTGGGAACCTCCAAGCGATGCAGCGATCATTAGATCATGGTGCCGACATTCACAGGAAGGACTTTGGTGACAAAACCCCACTTATCAAAGCTGTCGAGGGCCAAAGCCTAGAAGCCATCGACTTTCTTCTGGATAGAGGAGCCGACATCAATTATTCAAACAGTTACGCTGACAGCATCACGTATGTTGCAGTATTCACGCGCAACGTGGACGTCGTCGAACTTGTTCTCGCCCGCGGCGCAAATCCAGACGCGCGATCATACGCTCACATTCGGCCGTTGACTTTAGCCACCTCGAGGGGTGACTTTGAAAGTGCCCGGGCACTGGTCGAAAATGGGGCTTGTTTATGGGAGCCTGGCCCAGGCAACTATACACCTTTAGTGACGGCTATAAATGAGGCCCACCACGAGATTCTTAAGATGTTCGTCGAAAACGGCATCTTTCGCAATGATAAAGATGGATCTTTGGGTGCCGACGCATTAAGGCGTGCAGTATTGGTTGATAATACTGAGGCGTTAGACATTCTTCTCAAGGCCGGTGCAAACCCTGCCAAGAGCGGATGGCATGGTCGCTGTGCGATAATGGAAGCTGTGAGCGCTGGGAACGTAGACCTCGCGATATATCTATCAGATTTGGTGATGGATTTGAATGAGCCAAAGGATAAGAATGGTGAAGGATTGCTTTACTATGCAGCTGCTAGTGGCAGTAAGCGATACGTGAGATACCTTTTAGACCGCGGCTTTGATTTAGGGGATACCAATGAGCCAGAGATTCCAGTGACTTTAGAGGCATTGTGTCGAGACGGTTCAGTTTCTACTTGACAAAGGCGCCCACTAAGATGGTAATGAGGAGGCAAGGAAGCACATCTTTGAGGATCAGTGGCGATGGAGAGTTCGTGCATGAAGATGTCACGGTGCTTGGTCGATGGTAATGGAAGGTCTTCGATGGCTAGTGGGTGAAAGAGTACCAGAAGTATGCTTTCTAGTACTCGGGGTCAACTCTGCAATTGTTCTATAGCCACATTCAGCGAGACTTTCGCTTTTTCAATCTCAGTCTCGACTGTTTTCTCTCTCTCAATTAGTTCGTCCCTTTGCCTTTCGATATCCTGTATCTTGACTTGAATCTTTTTGAGCTCGGCTTTCTTCTTATCAACGGCCTTCCTTCTGGAAATTATGGTTGTAAATAAACCGAGAGTAAGGCTATTCGCTCTTGGCATTGTGCTGGGCAATTTATGTACTCTTATGACTTGTAGATAAATGTTGCTGGATGGGCGTCTCTCTTCATTGATTTGACAAGTGAGAACCTCCCACTTGAAGGCTTTACAAGGCCCGGATCTGTAGGCACCTCATGTTCGTCGAACGTGCTTATGATTCACTCCCTAAACTAATCCCATTACCTTTGTGATAGAGTTGACTGATGAAGTCTGATCCTTACCCGCCTACATCCGTGATAGGCTTCCACTTTCGCAATCCCAATACATCCATACTTACGGGGAACGAAAGGGAACTGCAGTGATTGAGGAACTACTTAAACGCTGTTTAAGCTTTCTTAAGAGACCCCTGAAGCCCTTCAATTTTCTTTTCCAGCATCTTTTTCTCATCCTTCATCTTCTCTATCTTCGTATCAAGCTTCTCGACCTCGGATTTGTTTTTGGCTGAACTTTTTGCCTTGATCAGTTCTTCTATTTTGGCCTTATTCTTTTCGATCTCAGATTCAGTGCTCTTAAGACTCGACTTGGCATTGTCGAGAAAACTTTTTGCCACATTCAGCCTGACCACTTCTTCAAAGCCAGGAAAATGAGGTTTACGAGGTTTCTCAGCTTTGTTCGGTTTGTCAGGTTTAGTGCGCTTTTCTTTGGCAGATTGGACCTTTTTAGTAGGCTCTTCACCACGCACAGGCTCTTTACCCTTGACGAGCCCTTTACCTTTGACAGGCTCTTCATTCTTTTTAGTAGGCTCTTCAACTTCGAAGAGCTCTCCAACTTTGATAGGCTCTTCATCTTTGACATACTGTTCAGCGTTTACGGGTGCCTCCGGTTGAGCAGGTTTGTCAGTACTTTCGGAGATTGGCATGTTGTAGAGAATTCTGCTAGTAAGGAACTAGGGAATCTGTGCTGTCTATGATGCTGTGTCGATATTTGGATGCCCTGGCACTCGAGTTTCCCTGATTCTTCATGGTCCCAGTCCTATAGGTTTATAGTCAATGAAATTCTGTTAGTATACTATGATTCACTTCACACATCTTTTGTATCTTTGATCACGGCGACAAGACGTATTGCCTTGCCGCTTTGACCAGGAACAGACCTTCATCACTCCACCTGAAGACGAACACAATTGTCCATCACTGTTCTCCTGCGGCCGGGGTTATAGATGTTCAGTGTTACAAACTAGTTCATCAAACATTGTGAATAAATGAAATTATATAAGTGCAGCCAGTCTGAGCTGTGTAGCAACCGCGCTAACAAAAAAGTCTATGCCATCCATCCATGCCTGCTCAAACTCCCAAATTCCCAAAAAATCAGCCCATTTTTTGTGCGCCAATCACTTCCCCGCCCTAATTCCCGTCCCGAGACTTCCACGCCAGCACAGCCCAAGGACAAATATTATTGATTTTCTTCTTGGGTTCCCATGAAAAGTCTTCCTCGCTATACCCTATCCATTGTATTTTGTATGTTCGCTTTTCTTCCGCGAGAATTCTAAAGACGTGGTGCATCTCGAATCGTGTTATTTGGCAGCGGCCGCCCAGGTTCTCCCAATATGATAGCACGAGGTTTGGCATTATGCATTGGAGATCTTTTTCTTCAACCCAGTGGTAATACCATGAGCCGTGAGGTGCGAGTCTGAACTTAAGGCGGAAGGTGACTTCGCATGTGTCGTGGTGTAGGTTGTGACGTTCTATTATCGCTTGTATTGCGTCTTTATAGAAGTCGTCATCTTCTGTGAGTTTGGAGAATTAGGTCTGTTCGTCGAAATACTCGGCAGACTAACTAACCCTGAGAAATATCTGATAGGGAAGCGTATGTTTGGTGCCCTGTTTTGATGTCAGTCAGGTGTTTGCCGACTCGTTCATGAAGCACATACCATTGGCAAACATCATGACCTTCGGATTCAGCATTGCTCTGGAAGTCTCGTAAACGTGAAAAAACGTGCTCAGCTCCAGGATAAAGTTTGCGGCCAGCGAATTAAGATAGTGCCGGCATACGTAGTTGTTGGAGTTATGTAAGGATGAGAGATTCTCGAAAGACGAAGAGATATGAGACTAGCTATACTCTAGCGACTTGTCAAAGGCTAGTGAGGCGCAGGGGTGAAAGAGAACAGAATGGAAAATGACTAAAGCAGCAGAGTTATGCCTGCTAGGATGCTGACAGTGAAGTACCAACAAAAGATACCCGTGTCATAAGGAACTGGCTATAGGAGTAGAGAGCGAAATCATCGCTGGTAACCTTATCCGATTAATACATACAGTTATCTGCTTTCCGCGCAAGATGTAGAAGAAACAAACAATGCAACAGCTGGGGTGGGTGGGTGACTGAAGTGAGGGAGTAAGTAAAGCGGCTCATATTTCCGCCAGCTCCGTTGGAAAAAAAGATGGGGACAGATGCGGATACCCGGGCATTTTAAACTTAGCAATCACACATCTGACATTCACTTTCTCCGTCTTGTGTTACCACATGAGATTTGCTAGTCTATCCTCGCTAGTCACGGTGAGTGAGAGAATCCAGTCTAGTCCAGCTCACGCGCCGTACTTGAATTATTTGTCTAAATACGACTCAGTCTACTCTGCAGATAAGTTGCAATTAATAACCTATCAGCATAGTCCATATCTGACCCATGAACAAAACACCCACAAAGAGAACACGACTTTGTCAATTCGGTAATCACAAAGACATGAATCTCTTACTGGCTTTTGTGTCACGCGTTCAGGAGTCTTACTCTATTCTAAGATTCCTTCTGTTGGTGAGGCAGAGGTAGGGATCCGTTGTGAGACCGCGTCTTCAATCAGGTCCTTTCAGGTCTTTTCCACTATAACTTAATGCCTTCGTTATTGCAAAAAGTACAGTCATTCTACTCCTCTGGTAGAGTGAATCCTTTGACATTCATCTCATGCAACATTCATTGCGCCAGACGCGTCAATCAGTCCCGTCTTAGTCCCCTACTGATGCCTTATTGTCTGAGGCCATAACGTGTCTCGGATATGGTGACGTCATGACTGGACAATTCTCATCTCACCGCTCCTTGCGGCTGTTACGCATTTCAAATCTTTACGGGAGCTGAGAGACATTTACAGCATGCTCTGGGGGTAACAGTAACAAAATAAAGAGAGAGAACGTAACACTTTCATCAGCTAGGCCCGGCCAGTACTTCAAGAAAATGTTTATGTAGAGCTCCACAACTTACGATTCGACTAGTTAGGCAATCCTTCACCACCATTTTGTTAGTACTTCCACGAAGATCTATGTAAAGATTACATCTGATAGCCCGGGTTAATGCGGAGAAAGGCATGGAACTCCGGCGAAAATCAATCTTCTTCTTTGCAATAATACACTCATACTTATACTTATATATTAGTAAAGTAAAATATTCTCTGCGTAAACTGAGAACGCCATAACGTTTGAAATATTGGTCGCGATATAGGGTAGGCAGAGACCCTTGTGGATAAGACATTTATCAGCCTTTCTATTTATAGAAGTACCAGTGCCAACCTCGTTAAACAAAGCGCGGTTAATTAGTAATTTCGTTAAAGAAACATCTCAACAACAAAGACGCAAAGATGTGGCTTGTCACACAAGCTTTAGCACTGGCCTTGTCGACGCTAATTGGCCATATTGCATGCCAAGACCAAAAACTACTGACCGATGAAACATCTACCAAGCCATGTTTTACCCTCCGCGAACAATCCTCCGATCTTTGCGATGCTGGGTCGCGTCAATGGACAGGGACTGTCAATGTGACGGCTGATAAATCGATGTTCTTTTGTATGCATAAACCCATAACTTCAGAATTGTGGATTAACTTTTCAAGGGTACTTTGAGAGTCGAAATAAGCCTGAGACTGACCCTCTGTTACTCTGGATGAGCGGGTAAGGCTTCATCTGCCGCAAGCCAAGCCTAGCTAATGCAGCCTTTGTAGTGGACCTGGTGCAGCTGGTGAGATGGGTCTTTTCATGGGCAGTGGACCTTGTGTCGTTAATCCGGATGGAAACTCTACTCAACGTCTCGATTACTCTTGGATCGATCATGCAAATGTCGTTTACATCGAGTCAGTAGTCATCACTGCGCTATAACGAAAGCTTACTCACTCTTCCTAGCCAGCCCATAGGCGTCGGCTTCTCGAAAATCACAGACCGAGACAGTATTGCCGTCTCCCTTGAACAAGGTGCTCGAGATGTACACTCTTTCCTCTCGACCTTCTCACAAGACGTCTTCCCCAACCTTACAGGTCGACCATGGCACATCACGGGCGAGTCAATGGGTGGTCACTACGTAACAGGCTACACACAGCATATTGTCGCGCAAGAGCGGGAAAATGCCGAGCACGGCATCGAACCTCGTATCAACATCTCATCTGCCATCATTGTTGATGGCTACATCGACGCGACGCGGCAGTTCATCGGTTACTATGACTTTTTCTGCGAAGATTGGGCTCGGGATGGTCGCAAGGCGCCGCTGATGAATGAGACAGCTTGTTCAGATATGGCTGCTGCGATACCAGAGTGTGAGAAGATGGCCTTTCGGTGCCGGGAGTCTTATGATATTGCTACCTGTAAAGCTGCGAATGAGATTTGTGAGGAGACTATTGGAGAATACTTTTTGGATGACATACAGAGAGGGGGTTGGGACCCTTACGATGGTGAGTAGACCTGACTTGTCATGCTGGTGGTGCTGTGTGGAGTCAATGGGACGTATACTAACTTTACAAGACCGACACGCCTGTGAAAAACCTCCTTTGTGCTCCAATCTCGCCCATGGACCTACGTGGAAGTTTCTCAATCGACGTTGGGTTCAAGAAAAGCTTGGGTTTAACCCTTTCCCCTTTGATCTTATCGACCTCGATACAAACGAGCGTTGGGATCAAGCTGAGAACATTCACCTGCCTGTTACTCGAGAGTTAACCTGGATCCTGGACAACACGCATATACCAGTCCTTTTCATCAACGGCAACAACGATATCATCATGTGAGTTTTCGACAACGATGCTAGGAATGACTTTGACGACTGACGTCCGCAGCAATACACCAGGACAAATGAGCATGCTAGACCATCAACCTTGGGAGGGGCAAGAACGTTACCGAAAACTCAACTACAGAGCCTGGCACTACAGGGATGGTGAAATCACGTCGGATGATGGAGGGTGGGATGTCAAAAGAGGAGGTTTCTGGAAGGGAAATGATCGTTTGGCATTTTACGCTGTTGACGAAGCGGGACATTTATCGGCACACCATCAGCCAGAAGCCATCGGGGCGATAGTCCGGGCGTGGCTTCGTAACCAGTAAGCCAATAATTTTCGATGAGTAGAAAGCAGTGAATAATGTATAAGCACCATTATAAATATATCTAAAGTCTGGCCTGCTGCTTCCAAAGTTCCCCGCGCGCCATATCTATACTTCTGGTATCTTCGATAATCATATGCGCTGCCTTCTCTGCGATGGCATATACTGTGGCCTGGATATGCGCGCTTATCTGTAAAGGCATGATGCTTGCATCAACTACTCTCAGTCCTTTAACGCCATAGACACGAAGTCTCTCGTCAACAACGCCTCCCTCAATACCTGCACGGCCGCCCATGGCACAAGTCCCGACAGGATGCCAGTCGGTAATGGTGTTCTGGGTGATCCATTCGCTTAAAAGCTTATCGTCTTTGTAGGCCGCAGCTGGCGGAGAAGCAGGGGCCTGGATGATGGTGGACAAAGGTTCCGTATGCACAATCTTATTCACGAACTCAAGACAATGCTTCATGACCTCCATGTCGAGCTTTCCGTGTGTGCCTTCGTAATACTTCGGATCGATATCAGGTGATTGATCCGCTGCAGTCGAACCATTGCGAGAGGGATGAATATGGATTGACCCAACACTGAAGGGATACTGAAGTATCTGCAGCATAGTCCCGTACTTCTTACCCTCTTCACCTTGAAAGTTAGGATTCCAGTTCCCGAGATCAAAGATGTATTCGATCTGACCCAATCTGGAATTCCCATCCAGTCGATGAGTGAGGATATCGTGTTTATCCGCATCAAACTGAGACACCTGGTCTGCCTCAGTATGAAGCGAAACAAGATCCACATTTGGAACGAAATGCGCTAGAGGCACATAGCAAAGAGACACAGGCAATACAGTGAGGGGCCCGTCCGCTGTTTGGGCATACTGCTCACGCGCGGCCAAAGCAAGCTTTTCGTCTCTTTGCAAGTCATCACGATTAGCGAGCGAAGGATCAACTTCAAAAGTCGTAGCGAGCACTAGAATATCACGTCAGTCCACAGTCGACCCGAGAATGGTTTCACGTACTGATATGCTCCTGAAGATTCTCCCCCACGTGCAAACTCTCAACTTTGACAGGCACGCCAGCCCTTTCGAGAACTTCGGGATTCCCAATCCCCGAAAGTTCCAAGATCTGCGGCGACTTGACACTTCCCGCCGAGAGAATGATCTCCCGTGAGACGAAAACAGTGTAGTCTTCACCGTGGTGTGTGAAACACACCCCTGTAGCTACCTTGTCTTCATTGATGCTGATCTCATTTACCATTGCGTTGGTAAGGATATGCAGGTTGTGCGGGCTAGATGTACAGTAGTCGATTGCGTAAGAACGCCGGCCAGATGAGGGATCGACGGCGTTGATACATGTCCAAACGCCGACATTTGAGCCGCCCATATGGGAAGTGTTGGTCTTTACACCGAGAGCGTTCAGGGTGCGATGCCAGAGGCCGTGCGAAGATGAGTAGTCTGTTGGATACGAGATCTGTATGGGACCAGAGTCACCCAGAGTGTCTGCCTCGTGAGAAACCTCATGTTCAGTTTGAGTCTTTTGACTCGGTGGATGAAAGGTCTCAGACCGTTTAAAGAAAGACCTAATCAGAAAGTGATTAACACAGCCCGTCAGGAATCCTTGAAGTCATACTTACAGGAGCCCATCCCAGCCCCAACCTTCGTTCCCCAAAGCTTCCCATGCATCATAATCATCCCTGCTAGCGCGATTCCATGCCATGTAGTTCAGCACGCTCGTTCCTCCAAGGGCACGCCCTCGAGGCCAAGGAAGAATACGACCGCCGAGGCCTTTCTGAGGTGTCGTTTCAAGCTGCCAGTCGTAGGATCCTCCAAGCGAACGGCCGTAATGACCGGGTATATCGACGTCAGGATCGCTGTGAACGACGTCTCCTGCTTCTATTACACCAACGGTGTACGAGACATTGGACTCAGCGAGACGGGCTGCGACTGCAAGACCAGCTGTTCCACCGCCAATAATGATGAAGTCAAAGGCGAGGTGGTTGAATTCGTCGATAGTGCGGAGTGATGGTGTCATGGTGATTAATCAAGCAGGAATATTGCGCTGGATTTTAGCTTACTGTTCAGCGTGCTACAGTAGAGAGTGAAGTGTCTTTCTAAGGTCTTTTAACGCCTGTTGGTAAGTGCGGAGAAAGCCGCGCCGAAGAAAACGAAAAAAAAGCAAAGATAAGCAGATAAATAGTCGATGTGTGGACGAATCAGACAATGAAGCCGATATGGGCTATCCTGTTGGTCGTAATATTACAGAAAACAATGTTTAGTGGTGAAAATTCTCCAACAGTATGAAGATACGGTGAGGCCTTTCTCTGCATTTACGAAATAACCGAAGGGCAAGTTTTGTAACTGGTGTACTGGTGTTGGTTGATGGTCATGTCTCACAAACGTCAACGATTGGTAGAATCTGTCAAGGATCTGGTACCAACGGATGAAATTAATCTGTTGGTCAAACTTTGACAAGAGTCGGTCCAATACCCATGAGTCTTCCGCGTCTACTAGAAATGAAACGTCAAATCTAAGACAGATAACTAGCTCGCCCAGAGATCTTTCTGAGAAGAACGTGTAATTCATCAAGGTAAATAAATGTATAGTGTACGCAAGACCCGGCACTCACATCCTAGACCCTGTAATAAGCACTGTTTAATCGTATGATGGATATACTCTAAGCTTTCGCCCAGTCGGCACCCCCACGAAAAACTCGAATCTAGCAGGGGTCGGAAGCGGGCCGAGGGCGACGACAATTCCAACAAGGACTATTAAAGGTCATCTCTTATTAGATTTACTTGCTTTGGCCCTTGTTCTTAACGTGCCGATTCAATAATAATGCCGCAAAATGTCTGTTTTCTATGGCAATACGGGCAATTAATCAGCGGTCGAATACAGGGGAAGAAGTCTATTCATGCAGGCAACTTGTTGGTTACTTGTTGGTTGGCATGTTGCATGCTTCCCCTCCCCTGAGGAACGATCCTGGAAATTAAAAGTTTTGAGAGTTGCGCAGACATTTCCATCCTAGGAATGTACCTTGAAGGGTGAGGCTGCTTCTCTATGGGACGGTTCTATGGACTCGGATGACTTTCGCCTCTGTGACATTTGATCTTTTTCGCAGATTAACTTAGTTTCGTGTAGAATGAATGATGACGGAAATGAACATATTGGCCAATTAATCTGTGAAACAGAATTGGACGTCTTTTCTTTCGAAGCTATGTTACCTCGCATTGCGCTACTGACAAAGCGTTTCAATCGTTTACTCACCATGGAGTTCTTGAAGTCTTTGTTGATCGAGTCATCTTGCCATTGAGGACTATCTCATGGTCTTTGCGCTCGTGAGTATCACTGACAACTAATCATCTGGACGATCTCGGGCTAATCATCTGAGCAGGTCAACTTCACAGGTGTCGTCGTCAATCCATTAACGAAGTCGCCAAGAATGGCTCCAACTACATGCCCCCTGACGCCGCAGCGAAGCTCACATCGGAAGGCAAAAGGAAGGCCATATTTGGAAGCAAGATGACATTTGTCCTTGAGATCTTTGCGCTCACAGCCGTCTGGACGATCAAAGTATGCCTGCTATTTCTCTATGGGCAATTGACACAGGGAACTTCTATCAAGCAGCGATGGGCTGTGAGACTTGTTGCGGCTTTTTGCGCTGTTAGCTACATCATCGTCATCTTCCTGTTTGTCTTCTGTTGGTGTTCTCCGACACCTGAGTTTTGGGCTGTACCGGTCAATCCTGATAAGAGCATGTCATCCTCAAAGCTTCGGTGGCTTGTCTAATCGTGTGCCAGTGCAATGTGCGACATATTACTCGCATATGATCACTGCAACGGCGTGTAACATCGCTAGCGACATCATGCTGATTTTACTACCTATTCCTATCGTCATCAACATCAACCTGGCGAAGAAGAGATGAGCCAGTGTTTCAAGATTTAGAAGATATCGCGACTAACCCTGACAGACGAATCGGTCTCTGTTGTGTTTTTGGTCTTGGTCTATTCAACATTCTCGCTTCTGTTCTCAATCGATACTAAAACTTCAGCAATCCAAACAGCTACGTCTTCCTTTACTGGTAAGTATAAATAGCCTATGAAACTATATCATGCTAACATGTCGGTAGGTACGTCGCAGAGTCTGGCATCGCCCTCTGGGTGGGCAACCTACCACTCTGCTGGCCTGTCCTCCGTCTCGCCCTCGGTTCAAAAGGAGACTCATCCAGCCCGTCCTACCCAAACCCATCATATCCCGAAACCTCGGCTCGACGAAGAACCCAAGGTCGTAGCAACCCTTCAGTGTGGGCGAAGCTTGAAGATGAAGACAGTGCGCGTATTGGCGGCTCGCCCAGTCAGGGAAGCCAAATCGAACTTATGGAACAGACTGGACAACCGTACCACGCTGAGGCGAAGGCGAGTAGTGATGGACGGAAATATGAGAACGGGGCCAACGGGAAATTACTGTTGTGACCAAGGTGGAAGTTAGTGAGGGACGACTATAGACTGCATTCCTTTAGATAAATTGTACGCGTCTTGATTCCTTCCACGACGATAACCCCAGAACGTGACACCACCCAGTAAGGACGCATCTACAACACTCGATTTGTCAAGCTACTTGACGAAGTGTCGACCACACTGTTGTTTCCGCAAAGGATCTCCCGACCTTGGGGCAGGGTTCTCGGGTACCGGTGAGCCGATCCTGACCACTTCGCTAAATCACTCTGGCTTTGGTGGAGACCAGTGTGGTTTCATCGCTAAGCAAGTTGCATGCAACGCCAAGGGTCGGGAGGAACCCAGACCCTGAAGTCGCTGGACCCCTGCTAGAAGGAACAGCCCGTCGACATGGAGGTCAAGGGACGGCTCGGTCGTTGAAGAACAAACCTCAGGTAATGTGTGTTCCTCGGCAAAGAACGCCACGGGGTCGACTTGCAACGCACGTAGTCACCCATTAATTAGGGCTTGATTGTAGGTGGTACAGTATGCCGAACCTCCTGTAACATAATTTCATCATTACCCAGGATCGGTACGGTTCAATCAACAGACCGTTCCATTGCTGTGCGTTACGAGGATCTCAATCTGCAGCCAACCCTCCAACAAAACTCCCGCAGGTCCCTCAAACTCTGTCTGCAATCTCCCTTTGGTGGCTCACCTCTAATTTCCACCTCTTTCCCCTTTACCCTGGCCCGTCGTTACGATGTCCCCTTCTACTCAGGACATAGAAGCCATGCACGGGAAGTCTGCGACAGACAGCTCTTCTACCACAATCCACGACGATGGCTCCTCATCAAGCCCACCCACTGTATCAACCTTCCAAAAAATCAACAACCGCATTGAGAATCTCGCTGGCCTAGAAGTTCGAGGCATTCAACGTGTGCTTCCTGAGGAGCGACAACCCGCTTCAAGCGCTGCAGACCTCCAAGTCGCGCTGCTATGGTTCAGCGCGAACTTGTCCCTGAATAATCTCGCCACGGGTCTTTTTGGACCGATGGTATTTGGTTTGGGATTCTTGGATAGTGCGCTTCTTGCAGTGTTTGGAACAATCTTGGGCGCTTGTTCGACGGGGTATATGGCAACATGGGGACCCCAGAGTGGTAATCGCACAATGGTAAATGAAAGACTTATTGCATTGACTTGATGGAAGCTGACCGGTAGTAATATAGGTCGTTTTGCGTTACTTTTTTGGTTACTGGCCTTCCAAGATTCCTACCTTCCTCAATATTGTTCTCATGGTGGGATATGCTACTATTGACTGCATTATCGGCGGACAAGTCCTGTCAGCTGTCAGCGGTGGTAACATGACCATCTTGGTGGGCGTAGTCATAGTAGCTGTTGTGTCATGGGTTGTTGCCGTCTTTGGCATGAGGATCTTCCATACTTACGAACGGTATGTATCTCCTTGCGCGATAGCACTATAATCTACTGACATAGCCCAGATATGCTTGGATAGCGCAGGTCGTCGTCCTTGCAGTTCTCGTAGGCGTTGCTGCACCTTCTTTCGATGCCTCTGCTCAACCTACCGTTTCTGGTTCAGCACTGGCTGCCGGGCGTCTTTCCTTCTTCAGCCTATGTTTCTATGTTCCCAACTCATGGGCCGCCGCTGCTTCTGACTTCTATGTGTACTACCCGGAGCGTACATCTCGTGCTAAAGTCTTTTTGCTCACTGTTATTGGCCTGACAATGTCGTTTACCCTTGTCTATCTCATCGCTATTGGCCTTGCTACAGGTCTGGCTGACAACAAGGATTGGGCGGATGCTAACGCTACTAGCACCGGTGCCCTCATCGTTAAAGCGTATGATCCTCTCAAAGGCTTTGGACGCTTCTGCTCTGTAGTCATTGCCCTTGGAGTCATCGCCAACAGTACGCCTTCTCTATACTCCGCTTCACTTGGCTGCCAGGTTCTTGGCCGCTATACCAAAGCTGTGCCTCGTTGGGTTTGGTCTACCGTCTTATCTCTGATCACCCTTGTCCTCGCAATGGCCGGTCGTGAAAACCTTCTAGTTATCTTCCAGAACTTTGTCGCTCTTATGGGCTACTGGGTCATGCTCTTCATCTGCATTGTGTTACAAGAGCATCTGATCTTCCATGGTCGTCAAGGTTTTGACTGGACTGCCTGGGAGGATAGGAAATATCTCCCTGTTGGCTTGGCTGCTTTCGCGAGCTTCATCTTGGGCTGGGTTGGAGCTATTCTGGGAATGTCCCAGGTTTGGTACATTGGACCAGTATCGAAAGCGGCACATACGGCGGATCTTGGAATGTGGTTGGGCTGTGCCTTTGCTATTGTTACGTTCCCGGTGTTCCGATACTTTGAGCTCAAGATCTATGGGCGGTAGTCTTCTCGACTTCCTAGGAGTTCCTCTACGTTTCAATGCGTCGTAAGAACTTTGAAGATTTGTTGGTAGCAAACGCGGATTTCACCATTGACATCACTTCTTCTAAGAAAGAGACAAGCACTAAATATGTGAAGCGGTGAAGGGTTACAGTTGTTTCGACTGCAGGAAAGAATTTGATTATGGAAATTTTGGCGAGAGGGATTCGCGTAATGTGCGGGATGAGCTACTACGCACAGCAAAGGTTTGACCACTATGTGTGTCTGTCGACCAAAATTGCGTTTCATTCGTGGGTTCAAGCAACTACGTACAAGCTAAGCGTCTACTGAAGTAGCTAGTATCGGATTGCTCTAGCCTTAAGATTCCCAGAAGGATTCAACATCCATTGACACCAACCCTGAATATAGATGGGTCAGTCTCGATCCTTTTACGAAGCGGCCCTGTCTTGAGCTCAGTAATATCCCACTTTGCCCACACGAAGCGACCATGAAGGAACTCGGCTTCGTCGGATGCTGCCCAAACGGCAAAGTCTCCAGGCAATTTGACTACATTGTATCAATAAGAGTATTGAATTAAAAGAGTGTAGAACTTACTATCATCCCATTGAAAACTGTTCTCATCAGTGAACCGTGCAAAGGCCTCCGTATAATGAAGTCCCGGTTCAAAGGTAATGACTTGCATCTCATGGGAGGGAACAGTCATGGCGATATGGTTCATCATCATTGTAGTAGTGCTCTTGGTAACAGAGTATAAAGGGACTGGTCCGGACAGTTGAGTGGAATGAATAGTAATGGAGGACAAGTTAATCAAAGCCTGATTGAGGTCAGCTTGAACACAAAAGTTGGAGGGTCAGAAGACCTACTAGCTTTCGAGATGGGTTCGACTCCTTCTGCTTATGAAACAGGCTAGTCCACAAATATGGAGCAGCTACGTTGTTTGTCAGACCGTCTTTGAAAGCTTCAAACCCGAACCCGAGGAGGGTATTTGGCAGCCACACCTTGGCAGCGCTCAAGACAAGGACGTCGACGAAAACGCCATCCTGCGCGAGTTTCTCCCAGAGCCCACGAGTAGCAGTCTCGTCTGCAAAATCATTGACGACTGGAACGATCTCGACTTTGGAATGCTTGTCTTTGATCTTTGCAGCAGCCTTTTCCAGGGCATCTTGGCGGCGACCAGTAATGATGACACGGTCTGCTGAAGCAGCAGCAAATGATTCAGCGATGCTGAAACCAATGCCTGTGGAAGCACCAGCCACGAGAACAGTATTTCCAGCTTGGGATAGTTCTGTACGGGAGGGTGAGATTGCTTCGTATGATTCGCGGTGAATCTTGGATATGAGATTGCTGCCGGTTTGAGGAGCGTCAGTGTTCTCCCAGGGGTTGTCGTGAGACGAAGTGTCTGCGGCGGAAGACATCTTGATAGATACTGAAATAGTTGTTTGGTGTAATCTCTAGTGAGGGTCTGTGGTTATTGAGGATAAATTCAACAAATGATATTGTGCCATTATATATCAAACCATGAATCATTATAATTGTACTATGCATGATAACAAACCCCAATCGTTCGGGAAGTTTGCGGGTGAAGGAAGCTACTTAGCCCACTGAAAACCCGCTCATCGCTGATCGTACAAGGGTTAGACTTGGGGTATTCCGGTTGGTATGTCGGCGTAGATCTCTCCTGGACCCCGCAAAACCCGCCGCTTTCCGCAAGATAAGCTGACAAAAACCACTGAATATTTCCGGCACGCTTTCTTCAATTGCTGACAAATTTGCATCTCGATCAAACATCCGCATCTCCTGCTATAGCGAAACCCAATAATAGGCCCTTCAATGAAAGTCAAGGCGTGTTTCGCATGCACCAGTGGAAAGCGGAAATGCGACAAAGCACAACCCGTATGCGGTCGATGCAACGACAGAGACGTTGAATGTCGCTATCCATCTATCAAGCGGAAGAGACAGCACATACCCGCAGCAGAGCCGGAACATATCAGGCAGAGGACAGCTGATGAGGCACCTTCGACTTTGAGGATTATTGATTTCTCACAGCAGACCAATAACTTGGTTGATCCTCAAGAATGGACGAGGAGTCTCGGAACCTTGGGCACGATAGCTGCGCCTCCATTGCAGGATAACACTTCTGCCACTGCAAGCTCCAGGGTTTCTTCTTCTCACAAAGATGCAACGCACTTCTTCCTCAGACCAGAGAGCTGGATTATCCAGCATATCCCCTTTACCACACCGTCTTTCTCAAACTCAATCTGTATGAATTATGTTCGAGGCATCCATGAGTTCTTCAACGAATGGGTGATAAATGGGCATAGTTCTTTCATTCATCGGCAGCTTTATGCAGACTCGGGATACCCTCCGGCTATTCAAGAGGTGTTTGCTTGTATAACACTGCACAATGCTAAAACGCCGGCGAATGAGACTGCAATTGACGACATACTTGCCTCGAAAGTATCAGCACTGCTTAAACTCTATCCTGAGACTGACAACGACACTGATGCGCCCATCGATCTTGACATACGAGAACATCTCTCTCGCTCACAAGCTCTGTATGTTCATCTTGTGTTTGCCCTGTTCTCACCTTCAATCGGGACACGTGCAAATGCCGAGCAACACATCCAAACTCTCCTATCGTGGACCCGTCAGCTGTGGGAAGTAGCTCTCCTTGATCCAGACATTTGCCAACATGAGAACAGCGATGGATCTGCCGCTTCTGCCCACGCTATTGTGTTAGATGCTATGTTCGATGGTGATCCAACGCCTCGGTTATGGCGATGCTGGGTCTTATCAGAAAGTATTCGTCGAATATGGCTGCTGTCGACGTCGACTATTGGAGTCTATTTAACTCTGAAGCAGAAATGGGCTGAGTGCCATGGTGGAATTTATTTTACGGCTCGAAAGAATATCTGGGATGCCAAGTCGGCGTCTAGCTGGGCTGTCGCATGTCGAAGCGATGATCCATTATTCCTTTGCAGTTTAGAATGCGAAAGTCTCTTCTTGAACGCAAGAGCGGCTGAGGTGGATGATATGCTCATCAATCTTTTAACCATCATGTGGGGTATTGAGAGGGTTGAGAATTGGTTGGCGCGAACTGCTGAGTCTGGACGAAGCGTGCGCGTATGGAGAGACAGTCCCGGCAAGAAGTGAATATATTACTAAGTCAATACATAAGAGATAAAAGAAGGCCTGATGACAGAAGAAATGGCATTCTATGCCGAAGTGTCCACCGTTACATCTGTAACATTACGGTTTGCAGCCGGCGACTTGTACGACTCATTAAAGATACCCCAAAGAAATCGGAATACCCTCGGCTTGCCATACTCAATCTCAGACATATGGTTCCCGATAGTATTCCTCTCGTACGTGATCTCCGCTCCAGCCCCGCAGAGCCTGTCTACAGTTACATCTGTCCACTCGACCGGGCAAAACTGATCGTGTATAGCTTTGTACACAAACATAGGCATTGTGGGAATATTCCTCTGCCCCAGTTTTGCTTGTTTGGCGTAGAGTTCCCGCAGCTGGGGCGCTTCCAGATCTGCGACACCGCCTTGGAAGAAAGAGTAGATATCCCGTCCCGAGAAGTGCTTAACTGCTTGTGTCACTTCAAGGTCAAGAACGGACATAAACTCATCTTTAGTGGACTGGACAAGGCGACTCTCCAGGTAGCTCCGTGCCTCCGGGTACTGGGATGTAATACCAAGGAGAAAGGCTATGAGGGCTCCAGCAATTGGACTCTTATTAATCAAGTCAAAGTCACCCGAGATGTCGTCAACGAGACCACCCAGAACAGTTCCCTCAATCTTGACCTCAGGTGCATAGTTCAATTGCAGCTCGGAGGCAGCAAAGGTAGCAATGGAACCACCACTATAGCCCCAGATAGCAGTGTTGTACTCGAGATTCTTTTTCATAGTGACCAAATGATGAACTGCCCGGAGAGCATCAAGGGTTGCATGGCCACTCTGAACACTGGCGCCGAAAGCAGGAATAGGACCCAAGTGATCTGGAGTATTCACGATCCAGCCATAGGACAGCATCTCGTCGATCAGAGACGTGCTCGACTTGATGCCAAGATTTGGCTCACTCTTGGCCATTACTCCAGAGAGAGCAAATGATGGACAGGAGTCAATGTTGACAGTGTTGTATGCGAACTGATAGGACAGTATTGCTACCTTGTCTGACGGGGAGTTGTAGATCGAGAGGGGGATAAAGAGCGTAGTGATAGCCCATGATGGCTCACCCTTCGAGTCTGTGGAGCGGTACAAGACATGGTACGCGGCTGATGAGTGCTCGACGATCTTTGAGAGAATTGGTGCAGAGCGAATGCGGAGAACGTCACCAGGTTGCTTGGATTCCCAGCCTTGAGGTGCACGATACCATGAATCTTGGCTTGGGGGCAATGCTGCCTCATGGATCACAGCGTCTGTATCAACGCTGCTATCTGAGGCTCGCACTAGAGCACATAGATCGTGAAGCCAGTCCATAGAAGTCATGTTGCGGTGATGGTTAAAAAGATGAGATTATTGTCAGCATGATCCGAATGGAAGAGGTCAGGTCATCGTGCCACATGCTGACATGTGCATGGAAGGAGCAGGGATCGTCCTCTATTGGACGTCTGTGATGTCGTTTCATTAGCGATGAACCTTTCAAAGATGAGCCTTTATGAAACGAGTAGAGTTTAGAACCTAGATGTTTTGTGTTTCATGACACAGGGTTTAGAAAAGGTTCGACTTACCATTGTCATGTTCCGTTCCCGCATTCTCAAGCAGGACTGTGGTTCTTTCAACCACACTAGTGACAGTTTTGGTTAGATTAGTTACAGGGCGGCAATTACGTGAGATAATGTACAAAAGAATGATTCCTCAACCTGTCCCATTGTGCCTTCTGCCTTTTTCTATAATTTCTCTCTTTCTTATAATCACTTCCCCATCAAATCGTTGAACGAGATTATATTGACAGAACGCAAAGATGGATAAGCCACAAATGGTCGTCAAGATCCCCCCGGCAGCCGACGCAAGCGATAAAACTCTGGTCACGACCCTCGCTGACATTGTGAACACAGCTTACAAGATAGCTGAAAGCGACATTTTCAATCCCTCATACAAACGCACTTCGGCGACCGGAATTGCGCAATTCATACGCAGCAACCAACTCGCTGTCGCATACCTCGCGTCCACCGACGAGCCCATAGGCTGTGTCTTTATCAAGTTACTCACACCCATTCTCGGTGAGTTCGGAATGTTGGCACTGGACGCCAAGTTTCAAGGGACTGGTTTAGGCCGCCAAATGGCTGCCTTTGCGGAAGATGAGTGTCGTCGACGTGGATGTACGACGATGCAACTTGAGATTCTCGTCCCGTCGACGTTTCACCACGAAGGAAAGGCGAGATTGCTGGCTTGGTATATGAGAATGGGATACAAACTTGTCAAATTGGGAGATTTTGGTCAAGATTATCCTGACTTCGTCAATTTGCTGACGGGACCGACAGAGTATAGAGTTTTTGAGAAAGCTCTTATTTGACCGACTGGTAGATGGTGTGAATCACGAACACCACTTTCATTGGACGTTCTTGACAAGGACAGTAGACGTCAGCAGCTACACATTTGATACTAAAAGCTGTTGAATGCTAGAAGGGAAGATAACATGAATGTATGTTGTTGATCTTCGTCAAGATGCGCTGAAGTAAGCTGAGACATTCTCATCAGCCCCCCTCATTTGAAAGCTCGAGCAGCTCGCCGTGACAAAGTGCTCAACTTAGATCATCCAAACATGAAATTCACAAAACCTTTCTATCTCATATCTGTCGCCACCTTGGCGTTCAAACTGAGCGAGATACAAACTCCGCTGTACCCTCAATCGTTGGGTATTCTTTCGTTATTCTCGTTACACGAGCTACATAAATCCCTCGTCCAGCAACCTTCTATTACTGGCTCAGAGAAGCCCGTCACCGACTTTTTAAAGATTTATCTAGAGAATGCTGGTTTTACCGTTGAGACGCAGACTGTCGCTAAGAATCGTGATAACATATTGGCCTACTACAATAGCAATAGAAAGACACGAGTTCTAGTAACTTCTCATCTTGATACGGTCCCACCGTATTTGCCGTACGACAGACGCGGTAATGAAATTTGGGGCAGAGGCACAGTGGATGCAAAAGGCAGTATTGCAGCCCAGATCATCGCGGTTCAGGAAATGCACGAGAGAAAAGCGATAAGCGAGGGTGATGTTGCCCTTCTCTTCGTCGTAGGTGAAGAAGTGGGCGGAGATGGCATGAAAGCGGCGAACAATTTAGGCTTGTCGTGGGAATCTGTCATCTTTGGAGAGCCAACAGAACTTAGGCTCGCCAGAGGACACAAAGGCGGCTTGCGCTTCACCATCAGGGCAAAAGGAAAGGCGGGGCATTCTGGATACCCTGAGACGGGTAGCAACGCGATTGACAGCCTTGTCCGTGGGTTATCGACTCTCCATGGAGCCGAATTGCCATGGAGTGACGAGTTTGGTAATAGCACGGTCAATATTGGTAAGATTGAGGGCGGTATTGCTGGGAATGTCATCCCGGCAAGTGCCAGCGCTACGGGGAGTGTCAGGATTGCAGCTGGAACAGCAGAGGAAATGAAAGGTGTGGTCTCTCGAATTGTGGAGGGAGCTGATCCGCATCTGCGTGTTGAATTCAGTTCTTATGCCGTCGACCCAGTGCGTCTTGATCACGATGTTGATGGTAAGTCCCGCTCGTATATGGAAGGTAAATAATAACGTAAAGGCAGGCTTTGAGACAGTAGTCCTCAGCTACGGGACCGACATTCCAAATCTTGAGGGTGATCACAAGAGATATCTTTACGGACCAGGTTCGATTCTGGATGCACATTCTGACCATGAGCATTTGAAGATTTTAGACCTGGAAGACGCTGTCCAAGGCTACAAAACGCTGATATCCCATGTCCTGCATGGGATATCAAAGCACTAGATTTATAGTTTCGGACAGTCTGAGAATCTGTAGATCAATGCGAAAGGAATTCATTAAAATTCTTTATGCTAAATCAAACGCTATGTCCCACGCCGAGTCTCCTAAGTCTATGTCTAATACCTATTATGTTTTCTCAATAACCTCTCTATCTTATTCATGACCTCTGGTATCCTGAATGGCTTCGACACAAGGTCGTCCATTCCGCTATGCAAAGCCACTCTAATCTGCTCATCTCTCACATTTGCAGTTACCGCAATAACTGGTACATGCTCCATAATCTGTCCCTCTTTCTGCATCCGTCTTATCTCAGACACACAAGTTAAACCGTCCATATTAGGCATCTCGAGGTCCATAAGGATAACTGACAGCTCTGAGCCGCCGTGCTTGCAGAAATGCGTCTTCTTCAGAAATTCGAGTGCTTCCACGCCGTCGTTTGTCGCGCTAACTGTACTGCCAGCTTTTCGAAGTTGATTGACGAGAACCTTTTGGTTGATAAGGTTATCTTCCACAACGTGAATTGTTAGAGCTCGTGGGTCGAAGATTTCGTTTGACCCGTGTCTCCGGCGATTAATCAACGGGTTTAAGATATCGGAGCTATCCGACGGTATTCTTACCGGTCCCTTCGTGGCGGGATTTGTACTTGACGGCGTTTCGGACAGAACGGGTTGTTTGGGTTCTTTTTTACTAGGGACTGATGACCTTCGCGCTTGGACGTAAAAGCCGAAATCACTGCCTTTCCCGGCTACGGAAGCAACGCCGATGCGTCCTCCATGTAGTTCAGCGAGGCGTTTCGAGATGAACAGTCCAAGACCACTTCCACCGTACTTCGCGTGTGTCCTTGGTGACGCTTGCTTGAACCGTTGGAAGAGAAGCTGTCTCTCGTTTTCTGACAATCCACAGCCCGTATCTTCGACCCTGTATCCAACATACAAAGCCTCTCCAGTACCCCATTCCTCTGAAGACACGACGCTGCCAATCTCTCCGCGTGTTGGTGCAAAAGCAAACCCGGGCGTATGAGTACCTTCGGGCGGCGTTCTTGAAACACCAACAGTAACTTTAATGGCGCGCGTGGAAGAGGAAGCCGTGAACTTGATAGCATTAGTCATGAGATTAATCAAGATCTGCAGCACGCGGCTTGGATCCATTGCGACCCAGTCAACAGCTAGCTCCTGAAACTCCTCGTGAATGTGTATCTCGAGCGTGATATCCTTAGCTAGCATTTCCGACTCAAACATCTTGACCACTCGTTCAAGGATGGCTTTTGGTTGGCAGACTACCGGCGTGATTAGAAGAAGGTTCGAGTCGAGCTTGGATACGGTGAGAATGTCGTCGACGATCGACTTTTGATGCTGTGCACACAAGGCAATGGTCTGAGACGCGTCAAGACAAGAATCGAGGACTTCGCGGGATATGGGTACACCACTAGATTTCGAGGCCTCCATTGCCGCAGTGATATCATCTGCGCATTGTAAAACGGCACTCAGCGGGTTCCTCATCTCGTGGGACGTTATGTCGATAAACTCGTTCTGCTGTCGCCTGGTCTCCTCCGCTTCCTGAAGTCGTTTATTCTGTAGCCCTTGCGCCCATTTTAAATGCGAAATGTCGGTGATGGAACCCATGATAGATCGCAAGGTACCGCCAGCTGATATCTCGGGATGTGCGGTGACCATGACCCAGAAGTCGATCATTTCGCCATGGATGTTGAGAGGATTCTCGACGCCTTTTCTTAGCTTCACTTCTCCAGACCACGGTACCATTTCTTGGGTTAGACGGTGCCAGCCTTCCTCCATGATGCTTCCAGAAGTACCCATCAAGTCGACCCAAGCCATATCGCCGTGTGTATCTCGTGTGTGTCCAGTCATTTCGTAGAATCTGTCGTTCGCCTCCCGCAGAATTCCCTCCGGGCTGGTGAGGAACATACCGAGTGGCGATAATTCCGTCATTCGTCGAAGCCGACTTGCTTGGAGATTGATCTGCTGCGTTAATTCCTCCTTCTCCAAAGCTGCAGCCTCGACAGCATCTCGTCCACGCCGTGTCTCCTCCTCGAATAAAATAATGGATGCCAAGGATGTTGCTAATTGGTTGTTGAGTAATGAGGCGAAGGCTTTATACTTTTCGTCGTACGGCCTGCGGGGGTTGACTCCAACTACCAGGAAAGCCAAGACATTCTCGCCATTCGTTGGTCGGACCGGGAATATGATTGCTTCTGTGCCTGTCTGGCCGAACCCTCTCCACTGAATCCCTTGCAAAATATCTTCTGGTAGACTGCCGTCTCGAATGCGGACTAAGGTGGGCTCGCCGCGAGTGCGCATGGCGTCGCGAAAGGATGGAACGAAACCTTGATAACTCCTCTTAAGGTCGATCTGATCGGGAGCAGCAGCGTGTCCACGCGGTATGCCGATTGTCCCTTCAAGATAGCACGACTTACTTGAAATTGTGCTACCAGAAGAGCTCGATTGATGGTCCACCTCTTCGGATTCCCCGACTGAGTAGACCAAAGCAAACGGTACATCCTTGTGGTTGTCATCTAGGCCGTCCAGGACAAGTTTCCAAAAGCTCTTGACAGAAGTCGCCTTTCGCAAACACTCTCCAAGCTTGTTGATGGTAGCCATTCGACGCTGACTCACGATAAGATCGGTTGTTTCGAAGGGCGCATTGTAAAAGCCGCAGATACTGTTTGTGCCGCCATACAGTGGTGTGAGTGACCAGCAAACATGAGTTTCTTCAAGAAACCCGCGTCTGAAGAGTGCCAGTTCATCATTGTCGCTTCGGTGGCTGATTCCCGTTCGTATAACTTCTGCAAAGGCTGATCCGAGGACGTCCCAGGCTTCTGACCAGGGACCAGATGCACCTGTACCAAGCATGGAAGGATGCTTGTTACCGGCATAGTGTATGGCGTACTGCTCGTTGTACAGCATCGTCATGTCACTTCCCCAGAAAAGACTTGCTATATGCTTGTTAGAAATGTAAGGCAGTATCGTGCTGTTAAGTCTTACCAGGGTGAGGGTTGTTGATAACTAAATTCGCCACTTGACGAAGTTCAGGTGACCAAGCATCCATAGGCCCAAGAGGCGTTAACGACCAGTCAATATCCCTAAGAAGCTTGATGTATGGCGTCAAAACCCCCTTTGGCTTTGCAACTGTCCAATCTGCGACAGCCTTCTCGGGCTTTGCCAACACGAATGACCCGCTGCTTGAACTGCCTGTGATACGATCCGAACTACCTTTGGAGGTCCCAGCTCGCCACCACGACTTGAGCGACTGTTTCCTCTGTGTTGATGCAATGAGAGTCGGTTCTGTGGATGGTATTTCCGGGGCTGTTATGTCTGTTGGGCTTTGAAAGATATTCTTTGCCTCCGGCTCAGGCTTAGGCTCAGGCTCAGGCTCAGGCTCAGGCTCAGGCTCAGGCTCAGGCTTCGGTGGCTTGGGGCCTTGCTGCTTTTTATGATTCGGATCCTTGATACCCGGCGTGCTGGCTCGAGAGAGTGCAGTTGAAGATAAACTGCCTGGGGGAGCAGTGTGTTGCCATAGTCTGTTCCCACTGATTAATCGCCACCTTTTCGCGACGGTCGATCCAGTCCAGAGCAAGTCCTTGTAGAGAAAAAATAGTGGAAAGACATCTTTTGAGTCGTCTTGTGTCGTTATACCAGTTGCCCAATTCCTAAAGTCAGCATAAGAAACAGATTCAGATGGACCATCTGAGGTCTCTTCCCCGCGCACAGAGTCAAAAAGTCGTTCATGAGTGCTCAGGGCAGTGTTGCAAAACACAGGTTGGATGACCTTTGACCGCAGCGGTGATTCATCATCTGGGTCAAGATCGATGATAAAAGTCGGTCGTGAATCCGCATTCAAAACATGTCTGATATTGAGATTATCAAGTTCGTCTGCGATGTCGGACTCCATATTTGTCCCTGGCCGCACAAAAGGAACGAGGCTGATGAGAGAAACAAAGTTAGAAGCATGGTGGAATTATTTTTTGGTGGGTTGCCAAGCAAGGTCATAGGAATGACGATTGCACTAGCGTGAGTAATGTGATACAGTATTTTAACAGCTCATCTTTTCTCAGCATTGGTAGATTGTGAAACTCTGTTTTGATTGGAATGGATATCCATGCGAGACGTATCATAGTAGAGGGTCTATCATTTATTATTAAGAGGGACCCCGGACAGCCTCACTTGGTCGAATATCTCGATTCTCAATCTCATTGTCAGCCTCCGTCATGCATGAAATCGTCAAAGCCTCACGTGGTTCAATGTAGTTTAGTTTCAACAAGCACGGCTAGACATTAAAATGCTAGTGCTCTGTAGACTAGACCAGGTACGTACTAAGGAATGAATGATGACGAGGCACAAATGATGCAAATCCGTGACCGGATCAAATCCTGCTTTTAGCCTATTAACCGACGCTAAACCCGCTTAGCGGCCCGATCCTGTTCTTGGAGCCTAACTTTTCCATCGGCTTTTTCCTTTAGGATCACGATCTGGGGAGAAGAAAGGATCCGCCCTTTTTTTCTCCCTCTCTCTCCGTTACAGTAGCGAGAAGTGTTCCCGATAATTAGTCACTTGGATCTCGGTAGATAATCTCTGCCCCTCGATCCAGGTACCGTCTTTCTTGCTACGTTGTGGCTATCTAGGTTGTTTTAGCGCGTGTGGCTTGACATCTGGCAACCTGATGCAGACATTACTTATGTACCAGTTATTTCCAGTCTCTCGAGTTCACGTAGAGCATCGAACAGGCACGGTCAATGTTGCCAATAGGCTGCATTTCTCCACTAGCTGATCGTCGCTGAGTAGCAAAAGCTTTTTGCTGCCAATATTGTAGATCTAATTGAACGATAATGACGTAGGGTAATCTAGCTCGTTAACAGCAGAGTAAAATATAGCAAGAGAGGCTGCAGTACGAGGTATATGGCACGTACTACAGTAAATGCTACTTGTGTGTTTCACTTTGCACAGATCTCAAGCAAAATTCGACGTAGATAGTACATATGGTACAAAGACAAAGCACCCGGCTTTCCGTATTTTTTTCTGGCTCATTGAAGATATAGTACAAAGGAGATGAAGCAATCTTCGGTAAATAGGTGGCTAGAGTCAGTCAAGGGATATACCTCTAACCTTCAATAACTCTCTCATCTACGTGTCCACGTCCATTTCCAGTCCTGAATACATCTCTTCCAACCCTCTTCCGCCCACCTCCTCAGTGCATCTGTCTCACTCAACAGCTCTTGGCGCACACAAACCATGCACTTCAGAAGCTCAAGCGCCTTGCCTTTATCTCTACTCTCGTAGTACGCCGTTGCAAGATTATTCTCCGAAGCCATCGTCCTTTCATGAATAGCCCCCAAACTCGCCCTCTGAACAGTAAATATTTCCTCCCAATGGCTTACCGCCTTTGTCGTCTCACCTACCTTTGTGTACGAATCTGCAAGGCGCGCTTGCAGATCGAGAGTTTCTTGATGACCTATCCCCATAACCTTTTGTTGAGCGGGAAGTATTTCTTCGAGACTAAGAAGAATTGATTGTTTGGTGAGTCCCTTCTGAGAGTAGGCGTGTGCAAGATGGCTCTTGGCCACCAGGATAATCATATCATCTGGTGCTATCTTCCCATCCGCTGTAGTGATACCAAGCTTGAATACTTCGATGGCTTTATCATAACTCTCCTTGTAAATATAGCACTTTCCAAGTTCTGCCAGTAGTGCAAATTTGTCTTCTGGGTTTCGCTTTCGGTTGTCCCTTGTCATTTTTACCAGTCGGTCAATTTCCTTCCCAGGTTCATCGTTGAAACGACAGCCCTTCGAGAGAGCGCAGGTCGCCGCCACCAATATAGAGTCTTCTTTTGGGAAGTGCCTTTCCTGTATAACCAAGGCCTTTTCTGCTAACCTCATTGCCTTCAGAGCCTATCCAGTTTCGGCGAGTGCCTCTGCAAGACTAACTTGAATGCGAATCCGTCGATTAGATCTGGGCTGCGATATTTTGAGCCAGGTTAATGACTGTTCTAGCCAAACCATCGCACTCTTGAGACTCCTCTCTCGCATCAGCCAAAGCCCCGCTTTGGCAGCCAGTTCAAAGCGATCGTCAAATTCAATCTTCAAAGCTTGACAGCCACAAAAGACACGAATGGTGTGAGGCTGGTATTTTTTCCATAGTGATCGGTGAGAGGAATCCTCACCAGGGACCAGCTTATTGAGACGCTTAGCTGCCAGCTTTGTGAGTCGGCGAGAATCGTTGTTCTGTCGAACCCATGCTCGCGTCGACAGATATATAACCGTAGGCATATTGTATGATTGGCTTCAGGATTGGGTACCAGGAAGAACAAAACGCATAAGATGCCGATGGAATCTTCCAAGGTAGTGTTTCCAGCATTTGCTTCCGCAGCGCGAAGAAGAGCTGCTGGGATAGAACAAGATGAAATCATTGAAATAAACTCGAGTAATGCCCCAACATCTTGATTCTTCTCTCGAAGAGCTTCGAAAGACTTAGCTAATGTGTTAAACAGGGATGTTCTGTCAGCTAGGTCGTTGCCGAACTGTTCGTATCCCTTTGTGATGAAGCCGAGGGCGTCTTCATCGCCACTTCGTAGAGATTTGAGAAACTTATCGATAGTAAGCTGAGCATGATCGTTAAGATATCTTGCAGCATGGCACATAGCTAAGGGTAATCCGTGCAACTCAGACACCAGCTCTCCAGCTTTGGCTTTGTCGCGCAAAAGGTCCTTGTTAATCAGAAGATTCTCGAAGAATGAAACTGCTGTTTGGCGAGCCAGTCCATCCACTTTGATAACTTGGCCGACATCACTACCGACAGCTGCGGTTGCGACTTTCATGGATGGTGTAAGGAATAGAATCCAACCTTGGCTACTTCTAGGTAAATCAGAGATTCTGCTGTAGTCTTCGATGTCATCAACAATCAAAAGCCACCGCCCCGTCTCCTCGGACTTGAGATAAAGGTGCACAAGATTCATTGCATCGGGCTCGACATATTGGTGTTTGTAACGTCTGAATAGGTTCAGGTCCCTAGCGACTCTAGTGTAGGAATCTTTCAAACTGCCAACAGACAACCAGAAGATTGAGTAATCCGGATAAAATCGACGAATACAGTCCACAAAATAAAGAGCAATTTGAGTCTTGCCGACACCAGCGAGACCCACTAGTGCTGCTCTTTGATGGCAATCTTGTGAGAAGGCTGCGTAAAGCTTCTCGATGTAATCGTGCCGGTTGAGGAATGTTGGACATAGCTTCATTGGCACGGAGACGCAGGGCTCCTGTAAAGAGCTTTTCTTGTTCGAGGGCTCGCGTGGAGGTTGATCTGCGTGTCCCTGCACTGATTTCTGGCATCCGTGGGAAGTTCGGTGAAGTCGCTTGTGGATAACCCTTTTGAATATGAGTACTAGAAAATTGGCAATTCCGGAGAGCTTACCAAGATAATTTGCTTGAGGTGTAGGCTAGCACTTCTGTCAACAAGACTAGTTAATCCCTTTACGTATTATCAACTGGGCCCAAATACTACTCATTCTGCTTCAATACCAGGTTCTCGACACATTTCCGAAGCAGGATACTTTGTACTTGGCTATCGAGATACCTGTATGTAGCCCCTCGAATTTCACCCTTCTTCTTATACTCCTTCATGCCAACAGACTTCAGTCCATGTTCAACATTAAACCTGAAGTATTGACCGCGGTCATAGTGTTGACGCCATCGCCTCACAGAAGCTTCAGCAATCTTTTCGGCATCAGTCGACATCTTCGCAAGCGTAGCTACGAACTTGTCAACGCGGTCGTTTATGTCATACGTCCCCGTGTTTCCGGTGCCGATGGAGATGAAGCACTTCACCAGTGGTTTTATGTTGCCTGTCTCTGAACACCAGATCTCAGTGGCCTCTTCCTCTACTTGTTCAACAGGATTGTTTGCGCCGAAGGCACCGTCGACAAATTCCATGTCTTCGATGGAGACTGGATCAAAGAATGTAGTTGCGGCAGACGTCGCCCGAGCTGCCTGGCATATAGTTGGGTTTACCGTAGTCTTTTGGGTATAGTAACTTCTGAAGCAGTAGGTGGCTGTGCTGGTCTTAGACGTCGCGCAAACAACTCTTCAAGATCAGTGAGTCAGCATTTCAAGATGAAATTAAGAGAATGATATTTCGAAAAATCACTTACACTTTTCACATCGACTCGGCGTCTAAAAGAAATTTGTCCTTCGGTGATAGTCCTTGGTCTCGAATGGTCTTCTCAATCGCACTTTCGAGTTTGTTGGAATCAAATCGAGCTTGTGTTTGACCCCGTAGGTTGAACTTTGATTGATGCACTCTTGGCCTTTCACTAAGAATGTCTTTGATGAGGTTGTTGTATGACTCAATACATTGATCGACGTCCATCCCCAGCCGTCCTAACATAATGGCGATAAGCCTGGCATGATTAGCAACGAACATTGAGTAATGGGGCAACGCACCCGCCTGTACTCGTACCACCTATCAGGTCAAAGATATCTGAAGGCTTCTGTGGCTTCGCTCCCACCTTTCTTCTCTCAGCATTGTAACCATCCATAATTCTTTTGAGGACGTAGAGTGATGACAAGCCTCGGACACCACCGCCATCGAGTGATAGCAGACAAATGCCTTGCTCATCTAACAAACTGCTGCCGGAAGGTTTCTCGGTCATCGTTAGTAAGTTCGGGCTCCTCGCTCAGGCTTCGATGAAAGTTGAGAGAATTTGAGAGATCCTGATGCTCAGCGTTACTATCAGGCTCTGAGGGCAACTGCATGTCAGCCGAGTAATGATTAATCCCCGCATTTCCTATTGGCTATTCCGAACACAGTCCTCAACACCGCCGCCTTGGCAAATAGTTTTCCTTTCACCAACAAAAAGATGATATGCGCCAAAGGATCGGCGAAAGATGACCTTCTTGTACCGCAGTTGCAAGTTACTCTGGGTTGCGGGATTGTAATTGTGAAGTTGAATTAATGGCTCACTTAAGATATTTAAAATAAATTCACTTACCTTATAATGTAAGGGCAAATCTCGGCCGCGGTGGTTTGCCCTCGACATTACATCTGCCTTTCCTGCCTATCTAGGATAGGTGAAAACCTGGGAAGTTAAACGCAATACAGGTCTAAGATACTGTTAATGAACTTTACCAGTCCACAGGGTCCAGGAGGATGGCAGACTAGAAGCAAAGACCGAATAACAAGAACCTCAGACGATATGAGCTAGAGAGTGGATGCCAACATTAGCTTCCCTCTGGAGGAAGTCTATCGGTAGGGGGTCGAGTAACCGAAGGACCGGACCAATTACAACGCCAGCCTTACTCGTGACGAAGGTCTTTGAGGTTCTCATCAGCCAAGACTTATAGAGCTCTCTGGTTGAAAAACGTCACGTTGTATTAAAATACCAGGAGTGCAGAAAGTATCGTGCCGCTGACGAGCCCAGGTATAAGACTCAGTTGAGTTCCGAGCCAGTCTTAATCTCCGATCAAGAATACAACATCATTTACTCCCAGTCGCATGTCGACCGCTGCAAGGAAGAGCTTCTTGCAGCTGGGAAAAAGACCCGAAAAGACAAAGAATAAAGCCAAAAGCAATCTCGATGAGGACACAGATAAAGAGCAAACGCAACAATTCGAACAGTGAGCTACAATGAATGTACGAGTGCCTCTCTATACCCTTGAGCCACCTGGCTGATTAAGGCTGGATAAGTATCCCAGCCTTGAGGTTGCGTATCAAGAGTACGAGGTTCGGGCCGCAGCTTATGCTGCGGCTCTCCAGGCACATAGCGCGAGTGAGGCGACGGAGTGACAAACAACGAAGATGCAGGCATACAATGAGAAGAAGTATGGCGATGATCACCTTGAGAAGGTGTTTACTATTATTTTACCCGCCAAGTAGACTGTATGTCACGGTCAAAACATAGTGAGAGTTGGAGTCAAAACTCACGAGTATGGGATAAGTGGCACCGGGGTATTCAATCTCAATCAACGCTCCAAGGGAAATATTAACGTAGCATAGGTATCAGCAAACCGTCAAACGAAAAGCACAACCGCCCATAGACGCAACGTAGGTGAAGGATCAATTTGTTACTAAACGCTCACAAAAACAAACATTCGCTATACAAAGCACCATGGTTACCTACTCAGTAGACACTCCTGCCCGCAACACTTCTCCCATCCATGCTCCTGCGATCCATACTTCTCCTATCGACACTCATAGCCCTCGCACTCCGTCTATCTACATCAGCAACAGACCGCCCCGATGAACTTCCTCTCGCCGAATCCACCGACCTCGGGGGCATGATCCTCTTGTTCATGTCCACGGGCCTCGCAGAAGCCAAGCTCCTCCTGTCAAGATCAAGAGACCGCACTTCAAAGTCTGGCTCTCTCTCCATTTCTGCAACGCTGTGTTCTCTTCCGATGTGGTTGATCAGGGTATCCGCCGTGGGACACAGCACGTCCTCATCGCGGAAGCGGCTGCATAATACGCAGGCGAATTCTCCCTCCGGTGTATGGCATTTTACCACGAAGCGAGGACTGACGTGGAATTCGAGCTCTTCGTCGATTTCGCGCTTGTAGCCCTGCTCTGTGATTAGGCGTGAGGCTGTCTTGCCGATTGCCCAGCCATCGTCATCTTCTACATCAAGAAAGACGTCGCAGGTTGGACAGCGACAGTCACCACGGGGAGCAAAACTGGACGAAAGAGGGCGTTCGGGAACGTATTGTAGGTCGAGCGCGTAGCGGCAGTACAGAGGATCATCTCTGATCACGGTAGGTGCTCGCGTGGGAGGTGGCAGGGCTTGTGCGGGCGGAGGAGGAGGAGGAGGAATCGGGTCTTCAAGCTCTCCAAGACGCTGTCGTTGTTGTCGCAACGCACCTAAAGAACCATCCCTCGCAGCATCAGATGCGGCAATGAGTCTCGCCATGTCGGCATGGTCAAGCTGCCTTCCATTATACAGCGCATCTTGCAGGACGTTAATAACAGTCTGCTGCAGGGCAATAACCTGTGCCTGCAATTTGTTCTCCGTCACGACATCCCCGATCGCGAATCTTTGACCGTATCTCTGGTATCCCTCCTCGAACTCGCGATTAATAAGGGCGCCTGATCGCTCGAAGGAGGACTCGACGTCGTCTCGTATTCTCTGCCTGTCGGATGCAGCACGGTCGCGTTCGTTGGAGGCTTGTTCGACTTGGGCTTTGAGCTTCTTGATCTCGTCGTCTTGGGTGGTGTCGCGCTTGTGTTGTTGACGCTTCTCTTTGACACGGTCATAGAGACCCATTGACGATGTAAATGTACCGACGAGGGTAGAGCATAACGTGGCGATAATGAACGTTTTCTAGCAGAGTCAGCGCCAAGGGAATAGAGAAGGAGAAAGGGACGGGATTAAAATACCTTGAGGTTCTTCTCCTCAATCATGTTGGAGTAGTTCATCTTGGGCGATTGATGTGCAGAGTTGAAGTTGATCTCAATGTCGTTCTAATGCTGCACCTGGACTCTATGCTGGCTGCTTGATGCCCGACGACCCTTGGGGTGTCGCAGATCGTTGGAAGTATATAAGCCTCAAGTGTCAATCCCTGCCGGGGTCCTCAGGGCACACAATGATGGCATGGTATGCAGACCTAGAGTCGCACACCGCAAGGATTGACAGGGCATCTGTTTGCCAGAGCGATTCCTTTCTCTGCGGCTTTACGTAGCTCGTCATCCAACAATGCCGTACAGCATGTCTCTCAAGAATCTGACGTCACAAAATATCGTGATGTGCCAAGTTTTTTCGACGGGGTTTATGATTCGCGGATCTAAGAGTTGGTGTGACACTTGTTTCCGAGATAGCTGCCGTTCAGTCCCGAGTCTAAAAGTCTTGTCTTTGCTTGACAGTTTAATTTTAGTAGGGAACTGTTAACTAGTTACCGGGGAATCAAGGCGGCTACCGCCTGTTTAGCAAGCAAGTCGACTTTGTTGATCATGAAGCAAAGAGTTGTTATCGTCGGAAAAGACCTACGGAACGGGGCAGTAATTATTCCGAGGAGTCTCGCTCCAAATCCAATTACATCATGCGTCCAGCACAATGATAAGCTATCCGATTAGATACACCGATAAGATAAAAAGACACACTAGCCACCCAAGTCGTCATTCATAGCCTCGTAGCCAACGACCCATCATGCCTGCATCCACTCTCTATTGCCCTTTGCCATTACTGACTATTCCCAAGCTGCTCAGTTCAACATCATCCCCATCATACCCCTTTGCTGTGCCTTTGCTGCTGGAACTAGCAAGTGTCGTCCCACCCAAATTACCAACGTCTTGTACGACCAAATTTTCCTCGTCTCCATCCCTGATACGTACGAGAGAGCGGTCCACAAAGGCAGGAGTTCTAGATCGGCTTCCTTTTGATGTGCCGTTGTCTTTAGACTTACCACCGGCTGCAATGAGTTGGAATAGCTGACGTATGGGTGCCACGACTGCCACCACGAAACCAACGTTGAGTTCGACATTAGCCCAGATAACAGTCGAATGTGTCGTGCTATCTGTCTGATTGTTAACATACAATGGCGTAGCCGTAATCCTTGGTGTTAACGTACCAGTTTCGCTAGGGTTAGGCAAAATTTTCGCCTGCAATATCAGCCGTACAAGACTGACTGCAGTCAAACTATTGTCATATTAGTTTTTGAAAAGAAGACACATGTCGACAAAAAAAAGCGAAAGGTTAACCCACAAGATTCCAATGCCAAACATGCACATAACCCGGACCTTCTTATCCAACCTCAAGCCCAGATTGTACAGCTGAGTCATGGGGAGAACGAGCATCCAGACATCAACAACAAAGTTGACCACGCAGTGTGCCATTATGATTTTGATGGGCTTCTTGTAATTTTCCATAGTAGTGTCAAGGCCCCCGCCGTCCCACACTACCTCAACCAAACGTCCCACTGTGAGCTGGACGACAAGAAGGACGACCGTGGCGCCTGTGTTAAAGGCTAGTGTTACCCAAACCATGTTTCTGAACTTCTGGCCCGGGAAGATTCTGAGGTAGAAAAAGAGAATGGACGTCTTGGTGCAGGCGAGACCAAACATAAAGAGGACCTGCCAAATAAACACGTTCTATGGAAAGATCAGGTTATTAATTCGAGCCAACCAGCTGAGGAACGTACCTTGAGCAAAGGGTTAAAATCGTCGGTTTGATATAAAGCCTTGAGAGATCCCAAGCCTGCATTGACAGCTACCGAGGTGATTCTCGTTAGTATCGATAATAAAACAAATGTGGTTGTCAGAAAGGACATACTACGGATGAAGAAGATTGTGCACGGGGCGATGATGCACTAATCAAATATCAGTCAATGCTGCAACGAGAAAATGTACGAAAAGGGTAACATACAAAGGTCAAAATAGCAAAGCTATCGTCGAGTCCCCAAGGGGTTGAGACGAATATTTTCGAAGTGATGAACAGTAACAAGGCAGCGAGACTGATGGATGCCCCAGTAATAATAATAGCTCGATATTTTGGACGGTCGTCTTCCTGGGGAATGTCGCATATGTTGGAGACAAAATCCTCGAATTCTAAGCTTAGTGTTAGATAGCCAGGGCTGTGATGAGTGGTAAGCGAAACAAGCACATACCTAATGACTCTCTTATCGTGCACTTGTCTGAAATACAATCCTTGACTGTTCTTCCAAACTCCTTATTGGCGCACATGGACTCGATGCTGGTATTGGCAGCCATTGGATTGTTCATCACTTGGAATATACATGGTAACTATTTTCCATCAACCAGTAATTAGTATCGGACATGTCAAGGCTTTTGAGTGACATAGTAATTAGTACAGTCACCACTTACAGTGCATTTCGGGATGTCATCTAGAGAAAGTGCCGCTGCAAAGTATGACAAGTATGCCACCCAGAACAAAACAACTATGCGTATAGGAATCATCGTGAAAATGTCAAAGACTCATCGATCATTAGAACGAAGGGAAAATGGCCAAAAGCCGGACGTGTGAAGACTGGGCAAGATAGGTACAGCGGGGGCAAATAGATGCTCTTAAGAGTCAACTCAAATCACATCTCAGAAAACACCTTCTACGAAACGGATGTCTTTACTGGGGCCGTAGCCTGGACCAGACGCGGATGTCAGGGTTCAAGAAGGGGGCTTACGATTATTTACTGTTAGTCTTTTTTTTCTTTTTCTTTTTTTCTTTTTTTCTTCCTTCTTCTTTCTTTTGTTATATCTTCAACTTTCGACTAATTACAAAGTGCAGTCTGTAGCTACTTTACCTCACATCCATCTGGATGTAATGCTGGTCATGGTAGCATTACCGGGGTCTAGCTAGAACCTGGCGCAACGTCGGATGGAGTTCTACTCTCTTTCGGGATAAGCCCAATTCTTAAACCCGTCATGACTGGGCCATGCGCGATCGCCGAGCTGAGCTGGCCCAGGGGTTGTCTGTACGGATTTCTTCAAGGGGCACGGTCCATACTATAGTTTTTGCAGTTTCTCCATCCATAACATGGGAAAAAGCATATGCGATATATCGTACTACGGTGTTCTACACCACTTACTGATGAGACTGTGGGAGAGCTGTAGGGCTCAGGTACTTGAATCTTGTGCTTCATAATGCTGGGGAAAGACGTCAGGCATAGAGTAGGACCGCAGTTGACAGGTCTGATGGTACACTGCAAAGAACTGAGAAAACCAATCAATGGCTTTTCTATTGGACCGCTACATCGGAGCGGTATGCAGATGATAGATCGAAATGCCCGTCCCACTATATAGTACCACTACAATGAAACCCGTTATATGTCTCAGATCCATCAGATTGCTTTTCCTACTCTGCATGCGCCGCATATGGCATTGTTGTACGATCGACTTGTCACATCGGCAGTTTACTCAACGTCTTTTTGCCATCGATGGCGATACAGCATGAAATATCTTCGGGCTGACTCCTCGATTGGGATGTCCCTGTCGAAAACATGATTGTTGCAGAAGGCCCGACGTACCCAGATAATTCTATCAAAAAACCCCAGTTTATTTTCTGATTGGCGAAAATACCCTCGTCCTGAAACCACTTCTCGAGTTCTGTCTTTTTTCGCATGTGAAGACTAAAACCCATCGGACGACTGGTGTATTCGTTGCACCAGTCTTTGTAAGTCTGGTTGATGGCGAGGCGCATTCTGACTTTGAGGTAGGGAAGTTGACTATGATGATGATGAACCGATCGCATAGCATCTTTCCATACTGAGGACAAATTCTCGGCATCGTTCATGTCCATGTGGACCTGGAGCTCTCTCAACCAGGGAAACTCATCCAAGACTCTCAACCTTCCGTCGCGTAGCCATTTGGTATAATCCCGAAAGAGGCGAATCTTGGTGATGTACTGTAAATTGGTACTTCTGATTGGCGAAGATTCCTTCAACGGCAAGTGCTTGGTTCTCCCCCGTCTCCCAAAGGTGCTCGGCCAGTAAAACCGTCTACGGAAGACATTCTCCGCGTATAGGAGCTGCGACGCTTCTTGGTAAACCCTCTTGCACGTCTGCAGAATCTGCGGATAGATCCTGAGGTCAGAATCGTACAATTCCTCAGCCAAGACGCGAAAGCCGCCATCAGCCGGGATGGAACACAAGACCGGGAGTGTTTCGGAGACGAGAAGATGACGGTAAATTCCGAGACGGAGCTCCCCCGGAAGAGACAAGAGAAAACAAAGGTTAGAGTTAGAATCACTGGTGGAATTTGTCGGGTATACGTGGGCCAGAGGCCTGCCAAGGACTAGTGCGCCGTTTTCGTTTGTTAGACGAGATTGTACTTTGTATCTTCGGGAGAATTCCATTCTCCGTTCCGCTGGACACTCTGGGGTTGTTGGACTGTCAAACTGGATGTCATCCAGATGCGACTTGGTCCATGTCCTTGTTGCTGTGTCAGGAACATGCTGAGGTGGAAGATAAAGTTGCAGATGTCCATCTCGGAGAGTGAGCTGAGATTGCTGTTGCATTGGAAATTCTTCTTTTTCCCTCAGTCTCAAAAATTCTTTGTTAAGATTACAGGAGAGGATGAATATGATCTGTCAATCGTACAGCAGGGTCGTAGTCATTGCGGATCATCAATCTTCCCCTCCTAATACGATACATGGGTGAGTCATAGTCACGCACCGATTACTAAATGGTCAAACAACCCTTGCAATTTCCTTCGTTTAGTTCCATAAACAGAGTCTTGAATTATCGTGAACATTGTCGATATGTCTGGTCCACTTCTAAAGTCTATGCAGTATCATCGTATCTAAACAATCATAAAGTCCCCTCTGCAATGTCCTTAACTCCGTTCCCACCGATATTTTTCATGAGTGTACCAATCAATCAATCAATCGTATCCTTCCTTATTTACGTCCTCGCTTGCCGCGCCCATTATCACCCTGGCCGCCTGGAGCTCCATGCTTAGTGCGAGGTCGATCGGCCGTGATGTTTAAGCCTCTAACACCCTTCAAGCCCATCTTGCTAACGGTGCTCTTCTGCAGAGCAGGAGCGTCGGGAGAAGCGAGGCCTTCGCGCGCGTACACATTGGCTTGTCGGACGAGATCTTCCTTACCCCATCGGAGAGCCTTCATGTGGCTGTTGTAGTAGCCCAACCAGGCTTGGTAAACACGAGACTTGTCGTCGTCTTCCATCTTGGAGGCACGGTCGAGAACGTCTTGGGTAGGGGACAAATCGGCCTCGCGGGGCTGGAAGTTGATTTCCTTAAGGGTATACTTGGGGAAGAAACCCTCCGCTTCAGAAACGATCAGAATTCCTCGACCATCAGCATCCGCTCGTGCAGTTCGGCCTAGTCGATGGATGTAGCTCTGCTTATCGGCAGGGAGACCAACTTGGATAACGGTAGTAACTCCAGGAAAATCCATTCCTCGAGCGACAACATCGGTAGCCACGAGAATAGCGTTGCGAGCAGTTCGGTACTCGTTGGTGATTCTGGTTCTCTTGGTCTGCGACATGCGACTGTGCAGAACTGACACGGGTGGCAATCCTGGGACAGACTCAAGAATGCTAGTGTAGAAATCCGCAATCGCAGCAGTGGTCGCAAATAGAATCGCCTTGAAATTCTGGCCTCGAGTCGCCTCCTCGCGAACACAGCCTACCATGGCTGGTGCGACATCTGCAAAGGTAGGGACTTGGACGAGGAACTGAGGAACCCGCTCGTGGGTGTTGACTTCGCCCTCGGGAATAGTTGAGATGAACTTGTATTCAGGGTTGCACACGAGGTCGGCGACCTGCCTGACGTGGGGAGCGATGGTGGCGGAGAAGAGCATGCCCTGGCGATCGGTTTTGGTCTTGTTAGGAAGATGGGAGACGATGGAGCGGAGATCTCTGAGGAAGCCCATGTCGAGAAGACGGTCTGCTTCATCGAGTACGAGAGTATCGAGTTGGCGCATAGAGTAGACGACGTCCTCGTTAGACATGTGATCCAGCAGACGACCAGGTGTCGCAATGAGAATCTCACAGCCAGCGAGGATGGCTCTCTCTTCACGGTCCTTGTTGGTTCCGCCCATGACGCACTGCACGCGATACTGAGGCAGGTTCTTGAGAACCTTTGTTGCCTCGGTCGAGATCTGCTGCGCAAGCTCACGAGTCGGTGAGATGACAAGCAGAGAAATGCCATTGCCCGAACCGCGATTCTGGTTGATCATAGTCTGCAGCGCAGGCAGAAGAAAAGCCATCGTCTTGCCTGTACCAGTGCGCGCCTGGACGAGACAGTCGCTACGGTTTGGAGGAAGGAGCTCGTCCAAGGTTTGAGCTTGCACGGGAGTCATGTACTCGAACTTCATGTCGTTTGTGATGGTGCGCACGATGACAGGATCAACCTTGTTGTTCTCGGAAAGGCTGTCGAAACGACGCGTGCTGAAGGCGCTTGCTTCAGGGGAGGAAGTGGATGGAGGAGGAGGGACATGCTCTTGGATGACAGTCTCGGGAGTTTCTCCCGGCTGTTGCTCATTGCGAGGTTGGTTATGGTTGAATCTTCCGCCACGATGAGATTGCGAATGAGCGCCCCTTCTGCCACCGCGGCCGCCGCGACCGGGACGACGGTTTTTGTTGTCCATTAGAGAAGAGTAGATTTGAGGTGTATGGGGGGTTAGAAGTGCTGCTGTAGGGAAAAGCGAAAGACTTGGGCGTTGAAGGATGCTGATGTTGAGACGAAGGCGTTGCATATTTTTCTTTGTTGAGATGAGGTTTTGATATTGAGAAAAGTCTCTGCTTTCTTTGTAGCACATAAGCTAGGCCACTTACGGTAGCGAGCTTCAGGCGGAGACGATACGCTAATCTCGGTATGGAATAAGCCCCACAGAGTAATGCTGCAGGTGATAAGATAGGCACTGATAGGGTAAGTGACTGCAGTAAATCATTAGAACATGGGGAACAATACATATGTTGGATTTGGTAAATATGATATATAGTGTTCAATAAATTGTGATAGAACAAAAAGAGACATGCAGGGTGTTTGGTGTGAACAATCAATTGTTACGTTAAAAGGAGAGCATGTTTGACTTTCAATGGTCTTCTTACTCTAGGTAGGTCAACTTCTTTTCCTCGAAAGTAATGGATTGCAATTCAAATAAACGCCGATGGCGAAAGGCTAATATACAATAAAGCGTAAAAGTCCACTACTGTGTCTCCAGCGACATGGGACTACAGTATCACTGAATGTCGATACGCTTTCGGGTCTTTAATAAAACTGACTTGACCTCTTCTAGTAAGAGTTATGCCCGGCCATGACACGTTCATGATCTAATTGGTCCACCAAACTCCCTAGCACAGCCGAAAACAAAAATGTGTCCTCTTACGGCTCCATTTCCGTCTCGGCATTACACGCATACTGTACCCGCTAACACATTCCAGCCCTGTGATGATGAGACCCCCTGTGGCACGGACTGAGGCATATAGATATATAAACAACCTTATTCATCAATACCCTCCCGCGTCAACCTAGATTTGGCTCTCCAAACCGCAGTCTTCACCATGGCGACCGTCGTTATTATTCCAGGCTCTTTTGCGACACCGTCGCTCTACGAACCGCTTGCTCAGAGTCTCGCCCGCGATGCCATTCAATCTGAAATCGTCGACTTACCCTCCGTCGGGCGACGGGAGGGCAAAGAACCTGCTACACTGACCGAAGACGTTGACGAGATCGTGTCCGTGACGGAGAAATTGCTTGATGGGGACAAAGAAGTCATTCTTCTGGCTCATTCATACGGGGGAATGCCTGCAACCCAAAGCTTGGAAAAGCTCTCACGAAAAAATAGACAAGCTGAGGGAAAGAAGGGTGGCGTGAGCAAAATTGTTTACCTGGCTGGCATTACACTACCGGTCGGCGGAGATCTAATGTCGTTGCTAAACGTCCCAGAGTTTCTTATCATCGAGGCAAGATATACACTCAATTCACAATTGAAGAAGTAAATTCACTGACTTTTTGAAGGATGACTACATGACTTTTACCCCGGAATCCGCCCCCTTTGTCTTTTCTGATATACCAGCCGACCAAGCTGTCAAACTTGCAAAAGAAATCCCCCAACACTCAACAGTCTCATACAAAGGCCAACTCACATATCCTGGGTATCAAGACGCTGAAGTACATTACATTGTCTGTGAGGAAGATGAGCTTGTTTTCCCGGAGTATCAACATGGAATACTTGAGATACTCAGAGGCATGACAAATGGAGATGTTGGCGTTCACAAGATCAAGTGCGGCCATACGCCTAATCTTACACAGCCAGACACCATTACAGAGATAATCAAGCAGGCCATAAAACAGAATTAATGAAACCTCCAAATCTTATTATCATTCAAGGTCCACCGATGGGAAAAGGAAAACGGATACGTTGCTGAGTGTCACCCGTCGCCCACCTATACCTCTGCATTAAAACCATGTCCAAACAACGCGTTTGATCCTTCATACCCAGCATAATCGGCCAGCCAGAACGCGCATAAGTCTCCATCTCTAACGATAGCAGGATCTGTTTCATCGATCTTTCTCCGCAGCTAGCAAATTCTGAAGCTCTAGCCACTGGACTCAGGCTTTCTTTTCGGAAGATCTCGATCATGGTTATCCAGCGATGGCCAGAGCTGGTACCGCAACAAGGGTTGTCGCACCATAGAATGCCCTTTGTAAATTCCTTGTTCAGGATAGAATGTTGCTTGTGGGTGAAGCGGATGTTGGAGAGCCAGTCTATACTCAGTGGACTTGATACGAATGAAACGATTTCGACATCGAGAGTGATATAGCCCTCCTCGTCATGCCTCCAAGTATACAAAGCGTTGCATTGTCGACACACAAATTGATGGTTGCAGCAGTGTGCTGCCATTACGATCAGATGATCCGTCACCGGACCCGATGGGATACCACCCTTTGGGAAACAACAGCATTCATCCGATGGGATGCTTTCGATGATTGCGTCGTACTGGCTTGCAGCGTGGTTACACAGATACTCCAGTTCTTCCAGTCTATTTTTAGAGCTCTTTTTAGCGTAGGCATGTCCGTGTGCTGGAGCAAGTCAAGCTTGAGCATGAAAGAGGTGTTTTTGCCATGGATCGGAGAGTGTTCAACATAATATCGGACGCTAATGTGCGGAGCTATATCCTTTGCACATTCGTAGCCAATCAAATCGTGAGGAATATGGCATGCCCGCTTGCAAACCATGGTAGGAATCCCCGTCGTTGCCTCCAACTCTCCCGTCCTTGATGTTTTAAACGTGACTGCTCTACGCCCACACAACGACAACCGCCAGTCACTGCCCGTCAGCCGGAGATGCTCGCACATAGCGAAGTGCCCTTTCCTTCCCATACAGACAATACTGTCTCTATCAGCGAAGAATAGCGCTGGATGAGCGCCTCCGCAAGGGTAGCACCACTGTGGCCTCCAAAGCCTTTCGAGGCCTTGTGAGTCTGCCCGAGTCGAGGATGGGAAGGCAGTTATCGCAGAGGGTCATGCGTGTGCGGTGACGCTTGAGCTTCACCAATTCTTCAAATTTTGCTCTAGGTGAATCCATGTATCGTCGTTGGAAGCTCGGAATACGTGATCGGAATTCCTTGAAGGCAGCGTTCTCTGCGAGTCCTCGGAAGCGGTGACAGGTCTGGCGGAGCATGTAGAGGGAGCGCTGGGGCAAATGCCCCATGATGGACATGAGGAGCTCATCTGGGAGGTGGAGGATAGGCACCAATGAGTTTTGAATTCGAGAGCCAGGGTGTTGTGGGAAAGCTTCTTCATGCTGTTCGGGGGCTTCATCTTGTTGTGCAGTGTCCGGTTCGATGACAGGAACTATGTGGCCCTCAGGTTCACGTCGCAGAAGAGGCCAGGGACGCTGTGCAAGGGCTGACGAGAAAGGTACAATCAAATTCCAAGAAGGCATGGTCAAGCGTGCGATGGACAGAGCGAAGAGGAGCAACTGAGGGGAACTCGAACCATGTCATTACTAACTCACAGATATTAATGTTGAATAAAAGAAAAATCTGTTGAGCCAAAGATAGTTACTTTTGAAGCCTCAGCGTAGCTTCATGTCGTGCATGAGTTCAGATACTATAGGCCCATACATTTAGGTTTACATGTAGTATGGAGTCGATCCACCTGCGATAAATCTAAGCTCTGGGACGACGTGACCAGTTTACAACAGAAGACAGCGTCCATTTAATGAGCCTTTGAGAGGTTCTTGATAGAAATACCAATTGTAGGAGACAAGGTAGTACATCTCATTCTTATGGCGGGATAAGGTCAAGAGGAACTCATCATCCTTCGAGCGATGCCTCAACGTTGAAATGTGGTAGGGCTTGTGTAACGTTACGCGTTTATACCATGACTTGATTTAGCCCTAAGCGCATGAAACAAACTTTCGGCCGAATCAATGTTCACTCCCGTACGAATGAAACTTGCTCATAATGAAGACAGCGCTTATTCAACGAACCAACATTGAAGGCGTATAAATTAGATTGTGGGCAAAGCTTCACCACGCAAACTTGATTGTGAGATGAAACATTGTCGCACGTCTCATAATCATATTTTACCGTCTTTAGAAGTAGAATAGGGTTCAAACATGATAGACACAGAGCTTCAGATCTGTCGGCAACGGTGAGTTGGACAAAAATTAAATGTGTGGTTGTCAATGGGTGATGGGTTGAATAAGCGAAAGCCCTGACATGAAATTTACTTCACATACGGTTTTATAAGAGATAAAGACAGATCGCTTAATTCAATTCGATACTCACTTGGAAAGTCGCACAACATATTGATGAATGGGGATTTTATACCTGTGTCTTCGCATTCTTTGTGTCACTCATGGAGGTTGGCTGCCAATATGAGCTCATGCTTGGCCGCATTCACTTCCCTCAGTATTCGGGATTGTTCTAAAGCGCACCAAACATGACTTGTACTTGCACTTACTGTCTTTGGTTATGACTGTTCGGGTTTGTTTGTGCAGGTGCGACTGCGCGTGACCACGGGGTGTTGCGTAACCTTCCCAGCATAAAGAAGTGATGCGGTGAACCTTCTTTTGTTCTGCTTTAAAAGAGGGCATTTACCTTCTTCTTCTCTAAAACAAATTTCTTCCTTTCATCCGCACATCCCTATAAGCTTTGGACTTCAAACTATCCTTTGCACGAGCGCACGAGCGCACAAGCGCCCAAGCACCTATACAAGCACACCTTCACTCTATTGCCCAAATGGATAAGATCGCGACAACGGTCGACATCTGGAAGCCGGAAATATCCTGGTTCAACAAGTACTTCAGCGGTGTTTGCTGGAAGTGCAGCAGCCCTAAGCGTGTCCTTCACGGTATCGCCCTTGAGCCTGGCGTCATTCAGCACCTCCTCTTACCTTCTGCGCACGAAAGGGACAGCGACCCCTGGCGCGAAACACAAGTTGTCGGCATCGAAATCTCTCACGAATCCGGCCATGATCATAACTCGGCGATTGGTATCCTCTACGAAGGCGCCCACAAAGTCTTCCAGGCTCAGCCTACACGTCTCTTCCTCCACGGCTTCTACCTATGCGATGATGAGCTTGAACTTTGGATCTTCGATCGCGTGCGCCTCTATCGCACGGGCATTATGCACAATGTGCCTTTTGGGCAATTCCAAAACGACTACATGAATATGGACGACGCACAGCTTGGCCTCAACCCGATGATCTTCTACACCGGTGACAAAGCGCAGTACGTTCTCACCAAAGACAGCGAGGTGAAGACATGGAACGACAAGGTTGAACCGAGCGCTGCCTACAAGCTCTGGCTGGACAGGGAGCCCATCACGCGTCCTGAGGTGATCGTCAGCGATAGGCCGGTTGTCTACCGAGCAACGAACGACAAGGGCGACGAGGTCATTGTCAAGTTCTCACTACGTGAAGAGTCGAGCTTCAAGGAGGGAACCTTCATGAAGCGAGTCACCAAACTCAACATTTGGGGCGTCAGCCAGCTCACCGCCCACCGACGCCTGAAGACGCCTGAGTATCTGACTGCGTGCATTGTCCTCACCCCGGTTGGCCGCCCAGTTGTCGAATACCGAAGCATTTTCGAGCTTATCACCTGTCTTCGAGATGCCATCAAGGCACACCGTACCCTTTACTTCGACGCCGAGATCCTTCACAGAGACATTTGCCCAGGCAATTTCATGATCAGCAAGACGCCAGAGATTGCCGAGAACCATCCTTGTGGGTTCCTGATCGACCTCGACAGTGGATGGGATTTGCGGAATCAGATGGATGGACCCTACCCCGATATGATCGGAATAAAGGCATTCATGGCAATCGATGTTGCGCGTCGCGAAACTGATTACATACATCACACTTACCGACATGATCTGGAGTCGTTCTTTTACTGTTTCATGTGGCTTGCTATTGCCGAACATGGCGACATTTCCCCAGATAGCCGAATTTATCTTTGGGACAAGGATAACAGCGGCTGCGTTAAGAGCGCCAATCGGAAGATTGAGGATATTTCCGACAAGGAAAGGTTCGCTGGTATTGTCTCTGAGTTCGCACCAGCGTTCAAGGGCACTGAGGAATTGGCATATGTGTTGCGGAAAATCCTATTCTTTCCTGACGATGGACCCTTCTTCTTGGGCACCAAGACTAGTGTCGAAGAAACACACAAGTTGTATGACGCGGTCATTGAAGCTTTTGACCGAGCTGTATTGCGTATGACTTGACCCTGACAGTATCCTGTCGCAAGAATATATATGGACTCGGGCAGAACAAAGGCGAAGGTCAAAGGTACTCGAACAAAGTTAGCATTGGCAAGGCGTTTGGAGTAGAATGAACAGTATTGCTATTATGGGTTGCCCAATCGTGAATAATTAGACCCTGAGTTAGATGTAGCTATACCTATGGAAAAAGAAAGAGGAGGGAAAGGAGTAGTAACGTACGAAATATATCGCGCTCAGTATATTTTCTCGAATCTGACATAAGTAACTATGGACAAGATGATATTAGCGAGCGACCCAATCAAGTTGTTTGCAGCGCTGATGTTTGATAGATTGAACGGTTGAAAAGGCCCGCCAATCATATAAAGTCAATTAATCCTTCGTCAACCTTCTCGCGTTCGGTATCTCTTCTCAAACCCCCTGAACCAAGAAATGCTACCTAGTTAGCGCTCACTCGATCGCTAGTGCTTGGTCAGACTTCTCCACCAAAGGAGTTCGTATTCGTACCTTGTCTATGCGATCTGAAGTTCTTGATAAGCGAGGTGCCGGGTTCAGGAAACGGTCCACCACATTAAAATACATTAATTCTTCCATCTTCCTACCCTTCGTAAACTCGTAGTTTTGGACACCTACATCGTCGTCATGCTACGGGAGATTCTTTACAGTGTTGCGGGGTTTGTCCTCTTCGCATACACGCTAGAATGGCTCTTCTCGCTATTCGACGATCCGAGAGAGCCAAAGCGTTTGCAGTCCAAGATACCGCTCTTTGGTCATTTATTAGGCATGATGAAGTATTCCTCTAGCTACCACGGGATAACAAGGTATATCAACCTAGTCTTTTCTTTCAAAAGACAGTTACTGATAGATGAGATAGCAAACAAACAGATCAGGAAATCTACACAGTCGCCATCTTCAACACAAAACTTTACGTCGCCAAAACAGCCCGTCTCATACCTCTAATTCAAAAATCTAAAACCCTTTCTTTTCGTCCCTTTATGCAAACCGCCGCCAAGCTCATGGGTGGCGCCAACCCTGCAACGTACGAAGTCTTTGGGAGTGAGTGGGTTGACTCGTTTAGCCATGCGCATAAACATAGTCTTGCCCCAGGTCCGAATCTGGATGATCAGAATTTGAGAATGGGAGATCGCGCTTTGATTGATATTGAAGAGTTACTCCCCGACGAGAAAGATGGTGTGAGAAAGGTATTTCTGCATCAATGGGCAAGGTATGCCGTTGTCCAGGCTAGTGCCTGTGGAATTTTGGGCGTGGAGCATCCTTTTAGAGATCCCAAGATTGACGAAGCTTTTTGGTATGTGAAATACTCAATGCACATCGCAATTCAGCAAGAACTAACGAGTTGAAGGAAATGGCAGGATTACATGCCACTTCATCTCATCAACCTTGACATCACCGGTAAAGGCTACGCAGCACGCGAGATCGTCTTCGATGCTTTCCGCAAATACAACAAGAACATCCCCGCCGACGTATCAGCAGTCTACATGGCTCGTCTGCACAGCATGCAAGAAGCGGGTATCGACGAGGACGACATTTGCAAGCAGCAGGCCACTTTTGGAACGGCAGCCTTTGCCAACACGGTTCCTATCATGCATTGGACTATCTACGAACTCTTCTCGCGACCTGAGCTTCTTGAGGAAGTGCGTCGTGAGGTTATTGAGCAGGCTGTCACTGGATCAAAAGAAACAGGGTTTGTGATGGATGTTGCAGCTTTGAAAACGCAATGCCCTTTACTTTTGTCGGTTTACCAGGAGACACAGCGGATGAGACACATCCACGCGAATATTCGAAAGGTTACCGACGATACACTTCTTGATGGACAGTATCTGCTTAAAGCCGGCCAATTCGTCATGATGCCAGGCCAACCCGTGCACACCAACCCAACCGTATGGGGCGACTCAGCCGATGTCTTTGATCCTTATCGATTCGTGCCGAAGGGCGCTTCTGACAAGAAGGCAGTTGCGTCAAGCAGCTTCGTAGCATGGGGCGCGCCGCCGCATTTGTGTCCTGCGCGCCAATTTGCCGCGACGGAGATTTTGATCGTGGTTGGTCTTCTTGCTGTGCGGTCCGACTTGACTCCCGTTGCTGGAAAGTGGGTGAGAGATCCGGCGGTAAATACGGGGGACATGCAAACTGTTTTTGCGCCCAAGAAGGATACCGAGGTTGAAGTAAGGACAAGAGGGGAGTGGGATGGGAAGTGGACTTTGACCATGGGAGAGAGTAAGACGAGGATTTCTCTTGCCTCTGGTTGAAGCAAAAATACTTTGGAGAACTTGTGATCGGAGTTTTTTTTGGATATTCTTTATCGATATCTATCAGTCAGATGTAGAATGAATATATCACATTATTAAGCATACTGAACCTGACTGTAGATAGTTCGATAGATTTGCAGAATCTAATTTCTGATGATTATCGTTATTTAATCGGGTTTATTGCGAAAATTCATTTGTACGTGGTAAAATGTGAGTCATTAATGAATGGCAAGCTGACTATTAGTGTAACCTCAAGTGTTATGCTCGCTATGATTACTTCCATTCGGCGACCGATAACCCCGACGTCAGATGCTTTCCTCACGCGACCCATCTTCTGTTCGCAAAATAACGATTCAGACAAAAGTACAAGACCTGTAGTGAGACGTAACGTTGGTAAGGCTGAATGAACATGATTGATTCCACGCTGCGCCACTGTACGTTGCCTCAATTGAGTTACCCTATCACTTCCAGGACAAACCCACTTTTCGGGGCTGACGCGACTGATGGCCTCAGCTTTTGATGAGGGGTTACTGAATTACTTCGCTGATTTGGTCATAGGGCTGGTTGCCTGCGTTGAACGGTAAGCATTGAGAGGTGGCTATGCTTTTCATCCGTTTTCAACCTCAAAGATTACTCAACTTCAATTACTCCTTACTGTATATCTCTTAATTATCCTTTTATTTCTTCAAGGTTAACAGAGTACTCACAAGCCTTCGCGACTGTCTTACCAGGACATACCAACAGGATGACCATCGACCAGGATCCCATCCTTTCCAAAGTGCGAGACATATCGCTATCAGACACCATAGAGCCGACGCAAAACGGCAGTGACAACCCTCTTTCACCGAAGCAAGACCAACATGCTCCATCCAAAACAGGTCTTCTCTCAGAGAGCGAAAGCGAAGCATGGCAGAGGGCTATAGAGAAGGTCGCCAGATGCGTCGTATCGGTCAAATTCTCACATCCGTATGAGTTCGACACGGAAATTTCCAAGACGAGTGAAGCGACAGGCTTTATCGTTGATGCTGAACGAGGGTAAGTTATTTGCTTTTGCAATATTTCCAATACTGATTATTAAAGCCTTGTTCTCACAAACCGACATGTCGTCAGCCCTGGACCATTCTCTGGATACATCATCTTTAACAACCAGGAGGAAGTAGAGGTTCGTCCTATTTATCGCGACCCGGTTCATGATTTTGGCTTCCTCAAGTTTGACCCAAAAGCGGTCAACTATATGGAGCTCACCGCCATGCAACTTCGACCCGATCTTGCAAAAGGTAAACCCCCAACCTCTTACATGAAACGTCTAGCTAAAATGATGTAGTTGGAACTGAGATCAAGGTCATCGGTAACGATAGCGGTGAACAGCTAGGGATCCTGTCAGGCTTTATCAGCCGGCTGGACAGAAACGCTCCTATTTATGATGGCTACATGGACTTCAACACTTGCTACTACCAAGCCAACGCCTCTGCATCCGGTGGTTCTTCAGGGTCCCCCGTTGCCAACGTTGATGGTCATGGCATTGCCCTTCAAGCCGGTGGTTGTACGGATGGTTCAACGGATTACTTTCTTCCGCTCGACGGTCCGTTACGGGCTCTAAGGCAGATTCAGAACGGCGACAAAGTCAAGAGAGGAGAAATCCAGACGGTCTTTAAACTCAAGCCTTTTGATGAGTGTCGGCGACTTGGTTTAAGCCCAGAATGGGAGAGCATTTTGAGGAAGTCTTTTCCGGGGCAAGATCATGTCATTGTGGCAGTTGATGTTCTCCCCGAAGGACCATCTGACGGCAAGCTAAAAGAGGGAGACATTCTCATCAAAATCAACGGTGAACTGGTCACGCAATTCCCCCATCTAAACACCATATTTGACGAAAGTATCGATCAAACGATCCACATCCTCGTCCAAAGAGACGGTGAAGACATAGAAGAAGACATCACCGTGCAAGACCTCAACATCATCACCCCTGACCGCTTTGTTACCGTCGGCGCAGGCTGCTTCCATGACCTGTCCTACCAACTCGCCCAGCGCTATGTCCTGCCTTGCCGTGGTGTTTATGTCTGCAAAGCAGGACCCTTCCACCCGACGCACGATAACTACCTCATGGTCGACAGCGTGAACCATAGGAAGACGCCCAATCTTGACGCATTCGTGCAGGTGATGAAGGATATTCCCGATAGAGCACGCGTGGCAGTCAAATATTGGCATATTTGGGAGAGGCACACGGTTCGCACAGCGGTTGTGCCGATTGACAGGCATTGGTTTCCACGGATGAAGATGTTCACGAGAAACGATGAAACAGGTACTTGGGATGTTGACGTCCTCGCTGAGCCGCTGCCTGCGGTTCGGCCAACAAGGCTTAGTGCATCGTTTGATACGCTTGAGCATATCCCGCTGAGAGCCGTGGCAGAAACTGTAAGGAGTTTCGTGCACGTCAAGTTCTCTGCTCCTGTTCTTATCGATGGACAATCTACACGTGTTCATCAGGGTATGGGACTTGTTATCGACGCTGAGCGTGGATCTGTCATCATTTCGAGGACGATCGTACCTACCAAGCTTTGCGATATCGAACTCACCTTTGCCGACTCGGTTCTAATTCCTGGGAAGGTTGTGTTTTTGCACCCTTCGCATCACTACGCTGTTATCCAATACGACCCTAGTCTTGTGGATGCACCTGTCAAAAGCGCCAAGTTCAGCACGGAGCGTATATCACAGGGAGCTCCTACGTTCTTTATTGGGCATAATGATAGCGAGGAGATGGTGTATGCTTCCACAGCCGTCACAAAGGTCATCCCTCTAGAAATAGAGCCTCCGGACCCCCCTCGAGGGCGTCCCATCAATGTTGATCGGATCGACATAGAGACCAGGATTGGTACACATTGTGGTAGTGGCGTTCTCGTTGCCGAAGATGGCTCCGTTCAAGCTCTTTGGGTAGTGTATTGCTTTGGACTAAGCTCTCAAGCCATTGTGCCCATCGCAGAGAAGCTCAGGCAGGGCATTGTCCCTAGCTTAAGGAGTCTGTCCGTGGAACTCGCGGCTGTTACCATGATCCAAGCACGCGTCATGGGCGTTGCCGAGGAGTGGATCAGTCAGGTCCAGAGCAAATCCTCTGATCGTCGTCTCTTTATGGTGAAGCGCGCATCGAGCAGGTTACCTGACTCCCTCGAAGAGGGCGATGTTCTACTCACTCTGGATGGCAAACTCATCACACAGCTTTCGGATGTGGATGTGATGTACTGGAAAGAATGTATTGATGTCGTCGTTGTTCGGAGCGGTAAGCAGATCAGCTTCAAGGCGCAGACTGTGCTCGAGGATGAATTCGAAACATCGCGCGTTGTAAATTTCTGCGGCTTGACAGCCCAAAAGCCCCATCGGACTGTCCGGCAGTGCGTTAAGAAGTTGCCCAGTGAAGTCTACATTGTGAGTTGGTTAGTCGGTTCACCGTCAAACCTGTACAGTGTGTACGCGACGACATTTATCACGCATATTGATAACAAGGCTACGCCTGATCTTGAAGCACTGGTTAATGTTGTGGCCAATATTCCTGACAAGACTTGTAAGTTTCACTTTTCTATACCTTGGTTATGATTATGACTGACTATGGGTGTCCCAGACTTTAAAATCAAAATGACAGATTTCTCAGGTAGCCCATCTGTCGTGACTATTAAGAAGGACGAGCGGTACTTCCCGACTGCGGAATGGGTTCGTGATGAGGCGCATGCTGAAGGGTGGAAGAGGGTTACGTATGAGAATGGAGAGGTTATACAGGGTGAGGGACTTTACGGCATTGAGTTGTAGAGTTGTTTCATGACATTATGATTTAAGACTTGATGAACAAATTTGGTTGCTGTACTATGGTTGTCCCCTTTCAGGTATGTGTGTCTACACTTTAGAATGTAGATCTTCATCTCTATCATCCTTTCAAGTTACATTTTTGCCATGTTTGTGGGATCTTTGGTCCAGATAAACTGCTAGGAAAACCATCTCATTCTTCTCCAGCCACTATTCTCTATAGGATCAAATTCGGCCTCATTTCTCAACAATCACAGCTCAGCTGAATATCCTCGGTCTGGTGGTCTAGTGGTATGATTCTCGCTTAGGGAAAACCCTATAGCATTGCTTGCGAGAGGTCCCGGGTTCAATCCCCGGCCAGACCCTTCCTTTTGCTCAATTTCACAATGGAAGCGATCTGTCCTTTTTGTCTCAATTGTGGGGATGCGTCTTTTTATCTGTTGTGACTTGGTGGCTTGCCGCAAGCTCTGAGCTCTCAGGGTAGGGAGGGGAAGCTTGACACAGGACAGGACAGAGGTTGAGACGGAGACTCATTGACTTTTGTATTCAACGATTGAGCTTTGCTTCGTAGGCTTACTTTACAGATCTAAAGTAGGAGAAAATAAGCTTGTTGTAAAGCTTAAGCTCCTTGGATCGACGATACTCAAGCCATCACAGTCTGAGACATCCCCCCACAGATAGACGTGCTTGAGAAGTGCTCAGTTGCCTCTTATACGCACAGTTCGACTTTGGTGATAGTATCTTGACGACTGGATTAGTTCTTGCAGATACTTCAAGCAAGTATTCTGTTTCACATCTGTCAGGGTCGTAAGAGTTTAATGGTCATCCGGACTTGGCCACGAACAGCGATGTCCACTCAAGCCCCGACGGATGCGTACAATCGCACAACATACCTGAGACCTGGGGTAACAGAAGGTTCCAAACCACCCTGCAGAGCATCCTCTGCAGTACCGCATGCAGCGGTGGGATGTTCGAATGACAGTTGCAGAAAATAAGGGCCCAATCCTACAGAAACACCCGAACACTTCACTCCATCATAAATGATCTACCAATGCAACCGCCGTCAGAGGCACAGCAGATCTCGAACTTAACCAATATGCATGAAGCCACAAAGGGGTTCAGGGACCTGCAGCAATGCCTGACCCTGACATTACATTCGCAGGACTCCATCAAAACCAAATCCACAAAGGTACAGCACAGCTTGCAGTACCAAGAAATGACATCTGACGTATTGAATCTTATCCGGATCTGGCTACTACAACTTTATTTCGCGGCAACCTGTGCGATCGACAAGCCACCGCGACTCTTGTGGGGATAGCTTCATGCCAGATGAGAATTCTAAGCCCTGGCTTAAGCTCAATGCATCGTGAACGCTTATTGAAGAGCTCAATTGGTGTCAGTGGCGAGGAGGTTGTAAGGGGAAATGGATAAGGGTCTATGTCACAGGGCGATCTGGATTGATTCTTTTCGGGAGATCGGTGATGTGACGATAGTCTCAACTATTTCTTGACGCGGTAGTCACAAATGGTCTAGACCTTTCGTAGGTCATGCTCTGAAATTTTATAAAGACGCAAGTCGCCTCCGTCTGATCTTCGCATCTACACATCTTATCAAAGTAGTCAACTTAACCACAATTAATCTTGTTCACATCCACCATGAAAGTCTATCTAGTTGCAGCCATAGCTTTGGTGACCAGCTCCATCGCTGCACCTGCCACTGATAAGTCCCTTTCCGTCCGAGAATCCCATCTTCTAGATGCCGGCGCACACGAAGGAACGTTCAACGCCCTCTCGGTCGATCTCGAAGGTCTTATCTCTGACCCTGAGGCGCAAAAGACAACAACAAATGTCAAGCGCTCCAAGTCCAGCAAAAAGAAGACCCTCACCAGGACTTCGATGATCTCTCAAAAGAAGGGCTCGAGGAAGTCCTACAAGACACATCCCTACAAGAAACACCCGAAACGACTGGTCAAGCTTAAGATCACTTCAACGGGCTTCAAGAGTGGCCAGGACATCGTGGATAATTTGGACAGCACTCTTGATCAGGTTACTGTCCACACTGACAAGATCGGTAGGCGTTCTATTGCCATGCCCTTTACAAGTCCGTTCGTACTGATATGTTTTAGATTCTATCCTTGCCCAAGTCGAAGCCGGAAAGCTCTCCAAAAGGCAAGGAACTTCCAACACACAGAAAGAGATTTCCAGTATCCGTACCACCCTTTCAGGGCCGTTAAACCGACTCACCGCAACGCACAATATGAAATCCCTTAACCTCACCGACGATCAGCGCAAGGACATCGTCGCGTCAATCGACGACATTCTCACTGAGCTGCTGGGAACGATCGAAGGAGTTCTACGTATCTTGGGGTCCAACCTCCGTATGAACGCGTCGCTGAACCCCATGCTGAATATCCTTACCAGCTTCTTAGGCGGTATGTCGACTGCTGATAAGAAACTCGCTACACAGCTTCGTGAGCTTGTGGGCCTTATCCTCAAAGAGCAGGCTGCGGATAATGACGGTAGTGGACTTACCCTTCTTTTGAGTGGTTTTGAAAATTCTTTGCTTCGTCTACATGGCGAACTCAATGCGACTGGCGGGTCTCATTAAACATATTTTCTGTTGAGTAATAGGAAACATCATGTTTTGTCACGTTGGCTATTTAATGTCTGGAGGAAACGGAGGTCTGACACACACAATATTTTCATCTTCCATAGTCTCCTCCAACCATAATTATACGAGTTTTTACCCATTGATCACAGCCCAACCCTCTCGGGACCACGTTTGAAGCTGGTAGTACTTCGCAATACCCACTCACTTTTGGGCTCCAGACATCTCGCTAGCTAGGTTTTATTATGATGGGTTATACGTGGGCTGGGGTATCTATCGTCAAGGTTATCCTAGATAGTACCCTCCAATCACATATGACCCGCTCATATGATATGGTCTATTAATCAACACAACCAACTACCAACTACCAACAAGCGGTGAGACCTTACCACACGGATAGACAACCTCGGTCCGGCTAGGAGCTATGAGTCCGGACACCATCTATGATAAGCTACCCACCAGATGAAGCGATGCAAAGGAGAGAATCTTTTCAAAGAGTACGGTAGTTGAACGTGGGGGATCCCCCATGGGCAGGGGCATTGGATAAGCTGTCCCTTCCCGGTACTGGTTCATTTACGTGATAAGTGTTATCATGACAGACAGGGCCCTCCCTGTCAACCCGTTTTTCTGTTTTCTTGGTGTAGCATTCGCTAGTTTCTAGTCAATCGAGGATTGCTACAGTGGGATGACTGCAACTCTGGACATGTCAAAAATAAGGTTAGTCTCGCTAATGGGACAGACGACAGGTCTGGCGTGAGCCCGGGTTTATAAAGGATATATGGCTGTGAATACACTTTAAGTCTGTGCTTGATCGAGCAGATGCCGAAGTCTTCCGCGATGGAATTTTAGATATCGATATTCTCGCAACTTTGACACAATCCATTTGGCAGATTCAATTAGATAATGGCTTTGATAACAAAGAAAGAAACCGTATAACGTGGTATTAATATGAGGAACAAATTCTAGCTACAATCATTCTAAAAATCACCCCCCTCTTACTTTAACACTTGCAAGGAAGGGGCTTCTCTCCATGACGAACATATCTGCTCAATGTAGCAGAATGAAAAATGTTACCCGTCAAGGCATCAAATAGCGCAGTGATAAATACGCGCTGGCGGTCGTTGATAGCAGGGCTATGCATGAACTTCTCACACATGTCGTAAAACTCCTTCTCCATGTCGAACGAGATAGTTCTCGTGATAGTTTTGGCCAGATTCGGCGACACAGAAAGTAGCTGCTCTGTGACGGCGACCGCGTTCACAATGGACGCGTTGATGGTCTTGACCTCGTGGACTTCCTTATCGTACGAATAAAGATCGTTAATAAGGATTGAGTGCCTCACATATAGGTCTGCCAACTCGTCGAAGGGGGCTAGCTCTTCGCGTGTTTGGTGCACACCGCAACCAAAACGGATAGCTGCAATCATAAATCTGAGATAGTCAGTAAATAGTCCAGTACGAAATGAGTTCGAATGAACTCACGTTTTGCCAACGTCGTTGCGTCGGTAGAGCATATAATCAGCTAACGTAGCGTAGTGGTCCTGCTTAAAGGGAGACTTGACACGACCATCGCGGACGAAAGCGTGGATAGCATAGAGCAGATCAGGTCCCAAGACAGGGTCACATTCCATAACTTCTGACCAGAATTGTTTGAGGTGCTTGTTCTTGGGGGCCATGCTTAAGAATTCGTCTACCACTGTAGTTTCCTAAATAGTGTTAGTAACGTAAATCAAAAGTGTGAATGAGAACTTACATTTTGAGTAGCGCCTCTCTCGATAACATCTATATTCACATGTTAGTGTTTCATCCTAGTCTCGGTATAATATCAACATACCGTCGTGAAGGAACAGTAGCAAAACAGACTGCGTCAACAGCGCCAACCGTGTGGGAGATGATGTAGGATAAAGATACACACAGCAAGAGAGGGCATCCTCAACAAGCTCATCAATCTTCCACTTGCGACGTTCATCCATCAATTCCATGGGCAGTGTGCCACGCTCTGACGCCTTATCAAGGCTGATCCTGTTGGCCAAGTCATATCCAGCTGCCTCGGCGTGAGCCCAAAATTTGGATTGTCTTGTCCAAGGAAGAGACGTGTTCCATGGGACACCGATATCCTCGGGGTGAATAACTAGAGGGGCATCCTCGGAAGGCTTTTCATCGTGAAATAGAGATGCAAAGTCTAGATCTGGTACACCGAGGGTGTCTGATCCAACGGGATCAAAAGCCAACTTTACGGGTCTAAGGGGCACGTCTTTGTGAGGCATTGTTTGTAGGTTTGAGGGTGAAGTTTGGGTATAGAGAAGTTAAGGTATAGAGAAGTCTGAGATATCAAGATCAGAGGTATAGTGAGATCTAGTATGGAGATCAATATATATAGAGTTTGAGAGTAAGAACTGTATCGGAACCGCAAAACTAAACGGATCTACTTTGTTCTTTCCGCGAAATTACCACCCTTTAAAGGGATTTATGTCTGATTCAGCGATTGCCGCGGCGGTGAACGGACCATGAACTGACGACGGGTACATCGGTTCGGCACGACTCCATAACGGCTACAACTGTCAGGGATGAAGGGATAGGAAAATGAAGTCAGGCAGGGGGTTGTCAAAACTAAGTTCAACAACGGCTTTTTAGAAGATCCATCAACAACGTTTCTTTGAGTAATAACTCGGTTAACTAGTTCAGCACGTGATGGGTCGTTTCAAGGTGTGATACGGCGAGTACCGGCATAGGAATGGGGAACCATGTGATAGACATGTTCGAGGTAACCATACTTGATATGCAATGGTACTCTGTCCTCTCCAAGGCACATTTGACGTGATGTGATTGCAACTTTTGTCTTTTCCTTCAGTCTCCCCACTTCACTATCCCTGCACCCGGTGTTGCAAGCCGACCGCACGGGTCTTTTACCCACTTCGGACGGGGGCCGATGGAGCTTGATACTACCCGCTGACCCAGTCCATTCAAGGGGATTCGGCTAAGTGAATGACACAATGCAGATCATGGACTCCCTTGGAACGACAAGACAACACTTGCAGTATACCATATTCCTGGTCTGGCCAGGACTGTCTCTTTAGTATCTCATTGACTGATGATGACTGCGCGGATGAACGCCTCCACAGATTATACGGGTTCCACAGAGGCCAAGCCGAGCTGTACAGACATACTGATAGGCTAATTCCCGCAAATCCATGTCTTCATGTCTAAAGGTTCCATGATCCATCCCAGATTGGGTCTTGGTCTTTGCTAGTGCCTGCTAGAACGGCATTGACCAATACGGTTCACCGTCGAGAGGTTGCAGTTTGACATGGAAGATGTTACTAGAGCCAACAGCTTGGTTTCCCTGCAAGCCAACAGTAACTTTCATGACCTACCAGGCGCAATACAGACCCAACATTGACCCTCCTCTCCACTAGCGTCCGTTGGTCGTGTTAACCTGGTCCCTGCACTGCCAAGTGAGGCAAGACAGTACAGTAAATTCATTAGCAAGATGGCAGTAGATTTTGAGCTCCATCTAATTAATGAAAGACACGTAATTTCGACACTACGCCAAATTAGTTCAAACGAAACGGTCGCATTGCATGAAACGGTCGCGTCATGCACCCCGGTATTTCAGACAAGCTCGTACACGTTACGGGATAACGAACCGTATTGGTTACCAACAGACGATTCATCAGCTGGGAGTTTCGCTGCTGTTTGAGGGTCGGACTCATGCGATCATTTTCGCATATGTCATGCAAGATAAATGTGCTTACGCGGTCTCACATAGTATTTTCTGGGAACTGATCGCAGGGCTAATCAATTTACTATTTGCCACTAAAATGTGCTCAAAGCTTTGTGACAGGTTTATTTATACACTTCCTGGACAGGGATGTAATCATGAAATAGGGTATCCTACCAGCAAGCAAGATCCCAACATCTCTACAATACCGACAACTCCTCCGACATATTTTTGTGAGAATACCAAACGCCGGTACACCAAAGTCTAACAAAAGCAAGGGAAAGGCATCTCTTGAGACTAAATTTGTTTTGCGTGACGGTTGTTAGCTTCGCACGCGCATTAGCTTGCATTCTACCCTGCCAATCCCAAGAAGCACTTACCCATAAGCAGAAAGGCCAAAATCGAGCGAGTTAGGAAGAGGAGATTTGGAGGTCGTAATGGGCTGATCCTCTCCTGCTGCAAAACCAGTCTTCACATGGAACGCGAAGGCCGCCACGCATCGGCATCGAATTTTCGGCCAACTGGCGCATATCGGCGTGATATTTATCGAGGGCTTTCTTCATCGCAGGAGTAGGAGGTTCGACGACTTTCGGAGTCTTGCCCCCTTGCGGTCTGACGGCTTGACCGAGGATGATGCCCTTGGAGAGAGCATCCCGATCGGCCTTTTGCTGAGTCTTGTGCTCTTCGGCATAGACGTCGTCGAGAGGTTTGACGCGGCGGGCAGGGTCGAGGATTAAAACGAAGTCATCCATGTCGTCTCCGAGCTCGATCTTGGTTGGAAAAGCCTTCTTAAGGGGGTTGGCCATGTTGACGAATACGAGCGACGGGATCGGAAGTGTTCGTGTGTCGAATACCGAGGCTGACTATCGTAGTCAAGGAAGAAAGCTGATAGACAGACGAGAAAGAATGATGATATTCAGGAAGTACGGATGATAGGAAGCAGACCGGGCTGTTAGCAGGAGAGTGTGAGGTCGTAATATGATCTTAGGCCATGGCGAATATAAGAATTGCCCAAGGCATCTGGTAGTGCCCCGAGATTGCCACAAGGTGAATGAAGCAGCTACTGGTGAATGAAAAATTGTATTAAGGCAACAGGTCTATATTCACACAACGAAACGAGCTTGTTATTGTGACAGGATTGTTGAAACGATGCGAACAGAATGGGAGGAGAACAGGTGGAACACTGAAAGCCCGAGGCATTATTCATCTTCGAACTACATGATGCTATGTAGAACAAGGTATAGAGTTGTTCTCATGTGTTCAAATGAGGATGTTCGGGGGAGCCGCTGTTCTTGTATGGCTACAAGGCTTATACGCTGGCCATGGTAAGGAAGTAGCTTAATGGCAAATGTCGAAATTTCGGCCCAGAGTCTTTTCAGGCTGCAGTACTTTTATAGTAAACTCCTGATCGTAGAGGATACCTACTGGTACCGCCGAAGAGTCGGAGATGGCAGCCTTAGGAATATAGTCACTTCGACCCGGGCTCAGGCCCAGGAGGTGGGTGGAAACGTGCAGTTTCTCGAAATTAGCTAGACGCAAAGCCACGTAGTTGGGCATATCAGGATTAATTCTAACGGCCATTTGGAGTACGTGGAAGCTGCGCAAATGCTTCCCATAAGGCCCTCGGATTATTGGTTCGTAGCAGTAGGCATCCAGGGGTAGTCGTCTACAGGAGCTATTCGAAACAGTTATCAATGAAGGAACTTGGGGTATGTAGCCTACTTCAGGTTCCGCAGCTTGTTTGATATCAGGAATACGAAATGACCATAGATTCGTTGGCGAAACGGAGGCAGACATTCTATAGCGTTCGTTCAATCGACACGCTATAACACCCACTGTCTTATCTAAAGTTACACAATTCTGGTGACATCACAGATCAGAAGGATAGTATTTGGTAGAGCAAGTCAATTTATTATTTTACAAGTCTAGAGCAAGATCCAGCTCGCTCGTACATCTCATGTCTTCCTTTGCCTTGGACTTTTCCTCAAGGATTTATCACAACAGGGGCGTTATCGCCCAGCACATTCTCCACCACCAAAGAGTAACATACAGCAGTCTTGCAGATGTTTCAGCCATCAATGTCAAGATCTATCTAGACTGGTAGCCGGTTAGTTCTTGTAGAAGTCCTCAATAGGGCGCAAGGTAATCCTCACCCTTTGTCTCAGGCTCCAGGTATTTGATCGCCGCAGCCATCTGCTTGCGAGCTTTCTCCTGAGGAGTCCCCTTCTTCGAGGGCTTCTGTCCGTCCTTGGGAACTGAAGCAGCAGAGGCAGGGGCGGGAGTCTTATCCTCCACGTCGGCCTTCTTGGTGGTCTTCTTCAGAGGAGCTTCACACTCGCCCCAGTCGGCATCTTCGTAGTCAGAGCCGATGACTTCGACTTTGATCCTTGGGGTCAGCGATGACCTCAAAGTCATCATCTTCGCGGATCTGCTTAGCAGCAGGGAGGGAAGACTTGTTGACGCGGTTTGAAGACATCTTTGCGGTTTTCTAGGAAAAGGCGATAGGATGTATTCTACTGGTAGAAAGGTAGAAGTGTTCTGAAATAGATAGTTGATGTTTGTTGAGGTTTTGGCGTTGCAAAAATAGGTTGCAAAAGCAGAGGTCTCAGGTGAGGGTTGCTGAGAAAGGAAGGGGTGGAGGTTAGAATGGGGGGGATAGGAGGTATTTATACCCAGTCTGAAGGCAGCGGCCTGTGAACAGAATTCGATTCTTCTTGTGGTGTTCACTAGAGCATTCGCGTTTGCGAAGTGTTACTGCAGTTCTGTTCGGCCGCCAACTCTGTCATAGCAGGCGTTGTTTCGAGTGAAAAGGCCAGCCGTACCGTTACACATAATGGATCGCGACCCGCACAAGCTCGAATAGTCTTGCTAAGCTCTAAATAGTGGAGTTTTCAAGTGAAGAGAATTCGTTCGAGGCGTATGTCCATTCACAATGGAAGAACAGTGGTTGTTGTTCGCCTTCCTTCAATTATGGCTGTGCTCGAGAGCGGCAACACGGTCAGTCACCTATTTTCCAATCAAGTGAGTGGCTCTATAGGAGCTTTCGGCCCCCAGTCATAGTTAGAGAGGTATTTCTGTTGGCCTTTCTCAGTGACTGCGCTGCGTGAGTTTCGATCAGATGCATGACGTAGGCGAGGATTCGATCGAAAAGGCACCGAAAGGAGAGCTCTACCATCCGTCCGTAAAACCTCTTATTTAGTACATCATCCAAGCTTAGTAGTCCAGTATACTATTCGAAAGGATCCTTCTACAGAGTTGATATTACGTGGAAGGCTGTTCCTTTCGTCTAGAAGATATGGAATAGGCATCGATCATTTCATTGTTAATTATTAATACAGCTCACAAGTGCACAAATATGCTGCTCAACAGTGTGCAAAACTGACTCCATTCATACAGAATTACTACCGCTAAGGACATCTTGTTGATTAATCTTAATTCCAAGTCCCGCAAATATTTATCCAGGTCTATCTCAAGACACAGGCCATTAATACATCTCCCGACAACTTCCGCGGCGCATACAAGATGGAGTCTCTCAAATTACCAAAATACCCTAATAGCCTTCAAATGCTTCGTCGTCGGACCATCAGGGGAGGATACTTCATGACCAGCTCTTGCAGTCCGTTGCGGCTGGGCATCATCTCCGGTTCGAGGTATTTGAGCAAGCCCGCCACCTTTCGATGCGCCTTCTCATTCGCATCCTCGTCATCCTTGCATCGAGTGCAAACAGACCAAGCAGGACCGTCGTGCCCTCCCTTACCCTTCTAAGGTCGCTCAGGTCGCAGTGGCGCATCGGGCTGCTTGTTGATCTCCTTGAGATAGTTCTCCATCAAGATAACCTCTGGGTCCTTTTGTCCGTTAATGGCGATGCACAGTTCGTTCAGGAGGTAAGCGTCGACTTTGGGTTGAGGGGGCTTGGGCTTCTTCTCAGGACGGAGAGCCTTCTCAAAGTATTTTCCTTCGTTGTTGTAGAAGTAGTCTTCAGCGTCGAAATACTGGCCGCCGTTGTAGACAATGGGGCTTTCGGGGTAAGGGTTTTCGTCGTCGGAGTCGTGGAGAGGCTCGACTTCGTTGTTGATGTCGGCGACTTCTTCAAAGATGTCTACCTCGTAGGCGTCTTCCTCGTGGTTGTTCTCGGTAGTGGCGATGCGATCGTTGCAGTGGGTGTCCTTGCTGGTGGCGCAAGACCACTTCTTGAGGGAAGGGATGGGTATTTTGATTGAGAGACGCATGATGAGGCAGTCAGGAGAAAAGGTTTGATAGGCTTTGCAAGAAGAGCAAGATTAGATGACGCCAAAAAACAAAGCTAACGACAAGATAGATAGCAAAGTTGTGTGTTGTTGTTGGGAGAAAAAAAAGAAAGGAGGAGGAAGAGGAGAAGAAGAAGGGAGATGATAGCTTCGAGATTGAATGTGGAGCCAGCTACCAAGATTCCGAACACCTGAGCTACTTGATTGTTTGTTATCTGGAGATGGAACGTGCTCCAAGAACAAGAGTGACTGTTCGTATTTACGCACTAGGTTTGAACGCCATCGCGTGTCAGCCAGCTAGCCAGAGGGGCAGTGTTCGTGGTTATGATTGTGTTGATGCATGTGCAGCAAGTTGTGTTTCTACGTTGCTTCTGTTCATGAATTCACCAGGCCTAATATCGCCGTTTATCGTTAAAACTTCCATTCGTCTCGTCTTTCAACCATAGCAAAAGTCCATCCCTTCGTCGTTCATCTCTCATATTCATCTCAGCGAATCTTCTTCTGATCTTCCAAGCGGTACGCGTAACTATGGACACCGAAATGGCCTCTCCCTCCTGCGGCGGCCTTCACATCGTGCTCGCTCTTCATCATAATCAAGGCAGTACCACGCCTTCCTCAGCATTGATTTCATAAATCTCGTTGAACATACGTAGTCATATCTTTTGCAGTATTCCTTGTTTCTTTGGTCATGTTTAGTTAGTGGCTCGTTGCCTTCGTTTCTGGTAACGGCTTCGTTGACCAGGCGCATGTAGGTGATGGCTGAGTGCAGAGCAGAGCAGTGCAGTTCAGTGCGGTAGAACCAGATGCATCTAATACCCACCATGTTGTATCTTCTGAACTCGTAGGACTTGACACTTTCGATAATCTGTTTCATATAGGGACGTCATGTACAACTTTTGTGGAGTATCACCCTGTTGACCAACATAGATGCCTAGCGCTCGGTGTGTGCAATTGACCTTTACTGTACCTTGTATTGTTTCACGCGACTCACTATCATATTCACATTCAATCTCCAACACGAGTCCTACAGCTCAGGCTCTCGGCCCTCGCGTCTAGCCTTTACGGTAGCAACCATAGCATCCCACGCAACATCATCCTTCTTCGAAGTGCCTTCCTCCGGCTCAAAGTCTTCGGCGCTACAGTTTGATCCTGTCTGAAGCCACGCCGAAGGCCCAGTTCCAATATTATACTTGATGTACAGCATCCTCGTGTTCCTCTTATCGTCGAGTCCTACTCCATGGCGCCACCTTTCTGTTGTCGTCCAGTCTTCGCATGGGGCAGGATAGGCGAAGTTTCTGTGTACGGTTTGCGACAGGCGATGCTGCAACACGCCTTGGTCGACGTCTTTGTAGTCTGGGTCGCTACAAATTGCGTCGTATGTCTCCAATGGTTCTTCGAACCATGATGATCCATGACCCATTCGGAATACCTTCAGTCCCTTCATCGAATCTTTCCAGTGCGCAAGAATAATATGCCATCGGATTGGGAAGTCGTGTTCACGAGAGTCATATTCAGACGATATGACAGCATTATAGTCAGGATAACCATCTTCACAAACGTCGTCTTGACACGCATGGTATAGGATAGGGCAATCGTCGAGGTACAACTCTTCCAACCCTCCATTACCATTCTCTTTTCCAAGCTTGGGAAACCAATCAACTTGCCATTCGTGAGAGAAGACGTAGTTACCGAGTGCGAGAACCTTGAGTTGGGGAAATGGAGTTTTATCACCGTAGTTGCGGAAATCCATCTTGGGAAACCAACCCCAGTAATCTTTGAAATACAGTGATAACGCCCTCAGATTCGCCGTGAGGTTGGGGGACAGCCAGGTCTTATGGAGAGAACCAAAAAATATGTACTTTTCGGTAAAGCAAACTGAGTTTTCTGGTGCAGCTTCGTCTTCTTCAGTTGTAACAAAGAGTTTCAAGTCGACGAGGCTGGGAAGAGCCATGAGCGTTTTCCATGCCTCGGAACATGTGATGTCGGGATCGTCGTAGTCGGCCAGGTTAGCAATCGTTAACTCCCTCAACGCAAAGCAGGTGCCTTGGAATTCGGGATCCTGATCACTGTAGTCGCATATAGCGTCATCTTCGTGTAGGTGTCTCTCCTCATCGTGCTCCTCATCAATCTCAGGCTGCTTCTTTAACGTCCACAATCCCGCAGCGCAATGAAGGATGGTGTCGAGGACTTTATATCGAAAGACGTACGTTTCATCAATTGCGTAGCCTCTTACTTCGTCAGCACCGCAGTGTTCCTAAAAGCGGATATGCAGTGCTGCGGCGTTGGCGAAGTATCTCAGATAGGGCAGCGCGTTCATGAAAGCTGTGGGGTAATGGTAATCCTTGTTGCAGTTATATTCATAGCTGAGATCAATACGGGTGTCGATGGTGATTTCCCGATCAGGTTGCGAAGCTTGGGGCTTTTGGCGATATTGATGAAGCGCTCGACTGATGGTCCGAACGCTTCTAAGCGTATGGTTCTGTATTTCCACGGCAAAGCGATGTCGTTGAATTGTGATGAAGTGAGGCGTAGGTTTGCGACGCTTGGCGGTGTAAGACGGGCACAGAGATTGTTCCAGATTTCAGGAGCGAGGGCCTTGGCAGAAATCATGGTTGTGCTTTTTGGCAGGCTGACGGGACCAGAATAATGGTGGCGCTTGAAGAACAAACAGGTTAGTTTTTGTAGGCTAACTGATGTTCTTATAACAGTTAGCGGCGTGGACCTAAGGGTAGTGGATCAGGGGTCGACTGACTGACTTGACTGGGCTTGTTGTGTTGAATTATTGAGGAATGAAGGAGGAAGAACCAGTAGCTATGTATACTGCTCTTCGAGTCGCACAGCATAAGGTACGTAATATTTTGGTTAGAATTGACTTGCTGTGTGTGACTTCTGTTGCTGATCTCTTGAGTTTCGACCTGCCTGGGGAAAGGTCAACCTTATTGTTGATAATAAATAGTAAAATTGGAAGACTTGGGCATCTTTTAAAGGACTGGAATAGATAACAGGTTCAGACTACAGCCCTCAATTCAGCTAGTCAAGGTGACCATGACCCTCACTCACAATGCTGCGCCATGCTTGGAAGGCCAACCAACACTAGTGTTGTCGAAAATGGATCTAGCAATGGAACAAGTCGAAATGGGACTTCAATAATGAGGCTGCACTGTCTTGTTCGCCGTGATGCCTTCTCCTTCACTTGTTCAGTGGAACAGTTTCCAATTGTTCACAACCAACGAATCAAAACTTTTAGATCAGTGCATGACGAACTGTCATTGAATTTACGAATCCTTCCCACAACCCCTCATGCTGAACCCTGATCCAAAGTGCAAAAAACGCGTTACGCGGTTTATCCACAGTCAAACGCGTTGTCGTGATGAGCTTTGATGAACATGATAAGATAAGACGCGATGAGAAGATAAGCTCGTTCCGATAATATGTACAGAGTACAGGCTAAGGCATCGTGACAGGTTTGCTTATGTGGAAAGCATCACTTGTTATTTTCAGTCAACAGTGATGCGAGCCTTGATCATCCGTCGCAGTGAATTTACTTAGGTTCGACATGTTCAATTTGCGGGCGTTACGAGACGAACGGTGACTTGTCATATCAATCGCACGACAAAGATTATGCAAGAGTTAAAAGTCAGCTCAATGGGCATTATTGCGGCTGGCTCATACTGACGATGGAGGGTTTCTTCGTTAGTAGGTAACCCCACGACGGTAACGACGACGCATTGGTTAACGATCAGAAGCGCAATTTATTTCGGCTGCCTGCGTTGTCGCATCGAACGGACTAGGTTATGACAGCATGCAAGACATACCTAATCTTCACGGCCGTTCTAAGTTTCGGCACACTATCCATGACTTTCTGTACCCGAATTCTGGGTGTCTGGAACAAACTAGCTCGTGCGTCATTATCCCTTCACCTTGTCCCCTGAACAAAGCTGACTATCGTAGTATACTGGTATATCCTCAGTGTGTTCGTCGGACGACCTCGAAGAAAACAGATCCCGAATTCATGTTTGCAACTTTCTAAAATAAAACGAGTTGGAATGTTGGGATTGCCTGATTTTGGGGCTTCTTCGGTCTGCCCTGTCATTGATCGGATACAATGCTGTGTTGCACATGACAGAGGCAACGCCCACACCTTCTCGAGACGCTTCTCTAGCGATGGTTGATGCTGTTGGTGTTGAAGGGACCACGTGAGCTAGTGCAAGGGTTGTGAAGGTACATGCTAACAGAAAAGCAGTGCGACGATCTTTGTCCTCGTTATGTTATTCTGTCTGATAGGCATCCCAAGCATCACCGCCACGACCACCGGAATGTCCATGGTCGAATCATATTCCAATCAATAGGCAACCGTGCTGGCACCGAATTCATCCAAAGTGGCTATTGGGTATTTTACGGAAAGAAACCGTTTCAGGGTCCAGTACGTTTCGCACTCTCTGTCTTCCCTGCATGTTAATAACAAGTCTATCACAGGAACTCGATATTATTCTGGGCGAAAGATCTGGTGTTTCCGAAGTAACAGACGAACTCGCGATGGAAGAAAAAAAGGTCGAGACCCCGAGACTATAGAGTGATGGAGCACCCAACATGCAGCAAATAGAACCTCAGCTTGATGTTTAGTGGCCAACGCTAAACCAATCTTATCGCGTTACGCTTCAACTTCTGCGGAGAAGGGGCAATTCAATCCACAATTCTTCATCCTTGCCGAGTCTGAGCACGTTTTCTCACTTCATTACTCGGTCCTGTCTATGTAAACTTGCTCATCAAGTCCAGTAAGCTATAAAATACACACTGTGTCACCATCCGGCATGTCTCAAGCAGATACAGGCGCCGCTACCAAGAAAAAGGTCGCCGTTCGGTCAAGATCTGGCTGTTTGACATGTCGAAACAAACACGTGCGTCAACAACGTTCATACTTCAATCGAAATAACTGACTTTAATACAAAGCTGAAATGCGATGAAGCAAAGCCCGATTGTCAAGTCTGCATTTCACGAGGCGTTAAATGCGGTGGCTACCAACGCGGCCTACGCTGGTCCACCAAGCATGAAAAAACTGCCGAATTGGCCGAACACAAGTTCCGAACTTCAACGTCACCGAAACAGACATGTCCTACGAAAAGGCGCCGTGGAAGACCCCCAAAGAGACAAGTCGACGCGGTGTCCATGCCATCTTTTAGTGTTGCGGGTTCATCGTCGAGTCCTACTGATCAGAGAACTTTTGGAGAATTTATGCTTCATGCGCAACCTTTGGAGTTTCTGGAGTCTGGACAAGGTGTTCAGCTTCAGGATATGGATATGAGGTCGGCGACGGATGAGTTTCTGGCACCGTTTTCTCTTGAACGTCCCGTTGAAGGTCTTCACGTTGAGGCATTCACATGGACACCTGATGCATTGGACATGACGCCGAATGCCCAAGATTTCACTGAAAGCAACGAACTAGCGCTCTTTCCGATGCAGCAAACCTGTTCGACGCTATTCTTACCTCTACCCATCACGGACCTCTCATCACAGCTCGTAGACTACTGGTTTCGCGATGTTTGTTCGCTCTGGTCGCAATACGACTCGCCTACAAATTCGAATCGAACAATGGCAACAGCCCTCTGGTCAACATCCGAAGACGTATCTATCAGCCTTCAAAGCATGTCATCAGCCTATCTCTCCTCCCGGATGCCACACATGAAAAAGACATCTATTGCAATGATGAAAAATGCCACGGATGTCATTGAAGCTGAACTTCGCGTCGTTAAGTCATCGCCGAGTCTCGATACTGTACCCATGGGTCTGATCTACAGCCTGTTCTGCATCGGTACAAGTATCTGCTGGTTAAACGCTACACATTTAGGCATACCTTTCCTTAAAGAAGCCAAGGCACTGCTTCATCGGATTAATAAACAGAAACGCAGACTTACAGAGGAAGAGAGGAAGCTTTTGAATATTTTCAACAAAAGCTGGACTTATTGCGAGTTGTTACTCTCCGTCGTCTCGGACACTAACCCTTATATCTCATATGAAGTTGAAAAGGCTAAAGAGGTGGACGACATCAGCCTGGACGAATATCCAACAGCTGCACCCAGGGAACCTGTCGTCGACCATATGCCTCACCCATGGACAGGCGTATCGAACACAGTCTCACGGTTACTGACACAAACGCTGCGCCTCTGTCGAAATTATCGCTACCATGTCAAACATCCCAGCCCATTTGCGACACGCGATCATGCCACTGCGTTGAAAATGATCGAGGAAGCCAAATCCTTGGAGGAGAAGCTGTTAGGTCTGGATTTCGAGTCTACACCTGCGAATAGCGAGACAGGAGATCAGAAGACGCCATGTCGACATCTTGTCAACGTCGCGGAGGCGTATCGACTCGCTGGTCTGATTCATATCTACCAGACTTTCTTAGAGCTGGTTCTTTTGAGATTACCAGATACCGTGACAGATCCAGCGGATGTTCATGTGCCTTGGGAAGAGTGTATTAAGCCGTTGAGTCTTCGTCTAGCTAAGCTTATCGAGCAGCTCCCTGCTGATTCGGGGAGTAAAATGACCCAGCCTCTACTTTGCATCACAGCTAGCACGGGTCTTCGCTTCGAATCATCAGGTCTCTCTTCCATGAGCTCTGAATCACAGGCCCCAGCATCCTTCGCTACACCATCGCCCTTCGACCTTGGGAGTACAGAGGATTGCGGTTTATCAGATTATATCGGCCAACTTGTCCAAGCAGACGAGGACATCGATCGCCTATCTACTATTTCAGAATCACGGTTGAAGATCGTTGATGCGCGGTGTTTTATTATTGGCAGACTTGATGCTTTGGAAGCGCTGTTACCGCCAAGACCGATTCTAGTGGCTAAGACGTTGGTGCAAAAGATTTGGAACGAGTATGATAAGGAAAGACCTGGCGCGGCTTCGGTGCATTGGATTGATGTCATGGAGGAGAATAATCTAAGGTCGCTGTTTGGATAAACAATAAAGCTGACACCCAGGATGTACGTTTGATATATTGCACGGCAGGAGGGCGCTTCCACATGTAGCTCATTGTGGAAGTTGGAGATTGCCTTAAATCGAGCTTATTCAGGAACAGAATCACTGGCATGTATACGACTCATTGGAGGTAACAAGATCGTCCTGTGAAGTCTTTGTTGACATCTGTTTCTATATACTTTCTGCCTTGACAAAGCCCGAAAGTTTGAGATTATATACATCGAAAGCTAAAGCGCCCTTCAAAAACCACTGCCAGGGGCACTCTACGCCTCAGACAGCAGCTACATTTAGATGGTACCGAAACCAGCACTGGCAGCAAGACCAGTGACGGAAGAAGCAGGCTTAGCCTCAGCACCCTTGCCGCCAAAGGTGCTGAAAAAGCTTGAATCGGTACCGGAAAGAGAGCCAGAGTTGTCGTACTGGTTAGTCTCGCAAACGTGGCCGACGCCGTTGGTGCAGGCAGCGTTGGCAGAAGCGTCAGGGCTGGCAAAGATGGCGCCAGTGGAACCCTCCTCAATAGCGGCCTTGACATCCTGGAAGAGGTTACCCTCGGCAAGGATCTTGGCGTTGTCGCTGGTCTCGAAAGCGTGGCCAGAGTTGCCCTGCCAGTAGTTGTTGACAGCGTGGACGACGGTGTCACCGGCGACCTTGGGGGCTCGACCGGAGGTCTTGAAGATATAATTGTTCTTGAGTGTGACCATCTGCTTATTATTAGTACCTAAATGTTAAGGAGTTGAGGAGGGATACTTACGTCGCTGGAACCGGTAAAGTACATGGACCAGTACTGGTGACCGTCACATGTAGCAGACCACTGGCTCTCGCCGTTGATGTGGTTGTTGGTGATGGAAACTCGGTTGCTAGCATTGGTTCCGAGGACAATGTGCTGGCGACCAATGTTGGAGGTAGTAACGTGGTCAATCCAGATAAGATCAGAGCCATCAATTTGGATGGCATCACCTCCCCAGACGTACTGAGGGTTCAGTTCAGTAATGTGGATGTTCTGAATGATGATGTTCTGAGCACCCTTGATGTATAGACCCTTGCCCTTGATAACACCATTGGCACCGATACCAACAATGGACTTATCAGAGTTGACGACAATGGGGTTCAGTCCAGCCTTGTCGTAGGAAACGTCAACCTTGGGGGCGTCGGGCTGGTAGTTGTTGCACCAGTCATCCTTGTTGATAGCCTGCTGGCAACCGGTGCCAGTACCCCAAGGAGCACAGCCTTGCTCGGAGGCGGTTCCCTCAGTTCCAGTGAAGTCGAACTCCTGGTCGAGGAAGATGACACGGGTGGTGCTGTCACCGAGCATAGAGACCAGCTCGTCGGTAGACTTGGGGTAGGCTCCCTCGGCGTTGCCTCCGCCTGTAACCTCGGAGGCGAATCCCTCGGGAGTACCGGTCACACCGGCAGCGGAAACATTGGAGACCAGCGCGGCGATGGCCACGGAGAGAATAGAAAGAGACTTCATCTTGGAAGAAAGAAAAAAAGAGTGAATAGGTAGGTACAAAAAAGAACGAATGAATAAAGACAAGGAAAGTGGAACAGCGAAATGCAAGTAAAGAAAGAGGCGGCGCTTTGGTATATGTATTCCAGCTACATTTCAAGAAGTAATCCACCAGCAGCGGATAATCCACCGTCTCCAGAATCACTACTTCCAGAAACAGTAGAGAATTATGGTCTACCACTTTTAATTTGAAACATTCATCCTTGGTCATGTCGAATCTGCCAGGATGGGCAACCAGGTTCAAGCAACTGTTACTGGCGGAAATACTACATTGCTGCTTCTTCCGTGGAACTTCGGCAGCATTCTTGCTTTCTTTACGGCGCGCTGAAACGGCGACGTCCAGGGTTAACTTTAGGATTAAAGGATATGTGGTTTTGTGGACCGCATGTTTCAAGCGGTTGTTACAATGATCAACTCTTTGAAACAGCGAGATCAATTTTGCGCCAAGAGATGCCATTGGCTACCAAATTCGACGACGTTATAAAAGAAAAATAGTTATGGCGTAAACAAGGCTTATGGTTTATGACGGGCTGGTTAGCTTTCTGTAGCTTGGACTGAAGGCCAATTTAATTCTTGGTAGCGTCAGTTCTGTGCGTGGAACAGCAACGAGCACCTGAAGCAGCTGTGGACCAAGACAAGCAGGACTCATCAGCTCACTCATACGCTACGGGAAGCGGGACCCATGGAAGGAAATATGCTTATCCTAGACTTGGCGAGAGATGAAACGGTCATAAAAAGACAGCGGCCGGTTTCATTTTAAATGCTTGGAAAGTTTACATGCGGCCTCACTTCATACCTTTGCTCGCAGCTTCAACTCCTAACCATCATGGCATCAGTCATGGTCTTTTAGTGCTTTGACGAAAAATGGTTATATTCTCTCATGCGATGCATGTGGCGTCAAGCTCATGATGATGTTGGAGGTATTGGAGTCTTGAACAACTTTGTACGCGAGGCCGTTGAAGAATTTGGACAGGCCTTCCCGGCTTGTAATCCACAGGGAAAAGATTCTGTCGAACCTTGGCGGGCGACTCCTATAAAGGCCTTCTTCATTTGATGACGGCATGGTATTTCCACGTCGTATGACCAACACAGGTGAAAGGTCAGCGCACACCGGGACAATCTTATAATTCTACAAACGAAGGATTCAAATTAAAAGCACAAGAAACGGCTTGAAAATACAGATGTTAGCCTATGTCTTCTATCGGAAAGTAATTATGGTCTGCACCGTCGCGGGTACACATCGCCTAACCTTGAATTGGGTGGGTATGGGGCTCGCAAAACAGCCCCAAAAGCGGCTGGCGTTCCACTGTAATGGTCACTGAAAACAATTGCGCAGAAGGAAGAGAGTGTTTGGACTGATTTACTACAAATAAGAACTCGGTCCTACAAGGTATCTGATGATTTGACCCAAATGATCTTGCGAGCTTAGATATGCTACTATACTCGCATCATTAAAATGGCCTGTTCGGACAATAGGGTTCAGTAATCCATTATTAGATAGGGTTGAACCTCCTCGTCAATGTCTTTCTGGAGATAGGTCAAGTTCACACAGACTAAAAGGAGAATGTGATCATTCGGCTATTCATCAAAGCCACATGTCTCTTGCGACCTTATCATGACATTCGAACAAAGTTACCCCGTTCCCCTATACTTTTCTTTCCTGTACAGTGGCTTTGTGTAATTCATGGAAAGTTCCCTCTAGATCATGTTGATTTCGACTCTACGTATGCTGTGCAAGTACGACAGTACATCTTGGGATGAATTATCTTGTATTCTTCGTGATACTGTCGCTTACGCAGTCTTCCTTTGATTTTTATTACTTGTAAAATGTTTTCCAATTTGCACAAATAATGTCGCTTTGCAAGAACCAGACCACAAACTTGTTATTGTGATATGCCTCCTTCAGTATTCTTAACGACAATACAACACAGCCTCTACATGAAACTCTTCTGTACTAGAAGCTTAGCTCTGCTGCTTTATTTTTTGTTACGCATCAGAGGCCGAGACCTACTCCCTTCAAGGCAATAGCCGTCACAAACGCGAGAGAACTGCTGACGGATCATGGGATTCTGGTAGCGCACACAATATTGGGGAAACATTGGGCAGAGGATTAACAAAAACACAGGGTGAAAGGTGAAAAGCCCTCCAGTATACTACCTGTTTGGTTTCCACAACAAGAAGGGCTGTTTCATTAACTGGGAGGATGACCCAAATGCACTGATCAGGGCTCTACGGGATAGGTTAGAAGAGGCCTGAACCCAGGTTGTCGACATTATATTGGTATTTCATCCGTGGAACCGCGTGCTTTGGGGCCATAGACGGCGTTTTTCTCTTTCTACGGCACGTCGAATAATGCTGACTTTTGGATAAGCTGTTAGCTCGTTTGTACTATCTCTTCGTCGAGAGGGTAACTTCCTCTTTGTTCCGTGGCTGGATGGATACACCTTTGATTGCACTGCTAGCTTGACCGGTAGTTCTCTTGGCTTTGTCATATTTATTGGTACCCCTTTTGGCCACTGTTGCGAAATATTCTGTATCGTTGTCTCGGCGCGATCTTATAGGTAATAACTTCCTATGTTAAGAATGGCAGGTAAATCATATAACCTTTCACCCCCGTATCCTGTAGCTCTACCAGGTAAACATCACAAACTATTGCCGCTGAAGTTTGCCCTCTCTAAAGATCTGGGCTTTGCGGTTGTATTACCCTGCCGTGATATCGTCTAGACCAACAGGTGGTGGCAGGATCCCTCTCTATAAACTGAAATTGGGACTTCAACTGAGAATCAGGGTCCGGTGCTCGACTGGGTGCGCTCCTTTGTTTGCTCCCACCTTCCATGTTCACATCCCAATGTATTCATCGGCCAGAATTTCATACATCATCCCATACACTTGATGAATTTTGGATTCGGTAACGCCATAAGAAATCGCCGCCCTCTGCCTTTCAGTCACTCTCTGATAGTCACTTTCCACATGGTACCTGGAATCTTCACGAAGCGTACAGATACTTCAAGACCAGCCATTGCCTTACTTCTAATTAACAGAATCCATGCTTACGATATTTTACTACTAGCCAGGGCAACTACAACGCCGGGTACGCACTCACCAAGTCGTTTTGCTGGTATCGACATTCTCCCAACCTCCTAGCTACGGCTTTATTGGCCAATCTCGTTGAGTGTTCTGACTCTCTAACACCACCCAACGCCTATCACTAACTAAAGTAATTACCACCGAATCAACCACAGCTAAAAAATATCATTATGAAATTAACTTATTACCGGAAAGGTATTATATTATTTATATAACTAAAGTTGTTTATCAACTTGTACTTCGTTCGTAAAGCTCCAAGACATCAGGGCGCTTCATGAAAAGTCTGCTCGACATCCGTCTTGACAAATATGTGCCTACCTGTGTCACTGCCATGTGCACTGCGCAAGCTCCCCTCTCCTCCCACTATTTGGCTCCTCAAAGCAATCTCGTCGTCGTAACGCATTTTGTTACCCATCCCCTTGTCTGGTGATGGTGAATAACCTGATTTCCTATTATTTCTGCCTCGTAGATACCGTAGTAGTGACTTGAAGCTGGGTAGACAGGCTGACATGATGCCTATTGACGGCTCGAAAGAGGACCAGATGGCTACTGTACCCATGTGCCATGTTGTATCGATTGCTTTGGAGAAGACATCTAAGTAGTGGATTCGTACAGCACTGGCGATACAGACCCTGAAAAGGGGTTAGCGTAGGTTGGTTCGGGAGACGAATTGCGTTGACTTACAAGCCTCCGAGCGCCAGGATACCAAACACAGCTGCCTTCTTCTCTCTGCTCATCTGAAGCTTGATAATCTCCGGTACGGGGATCAAAAGCACGATTATATTAGTAATCAGATTAACGATAGCCAATGCAACAAAGAATTGGCCGACGTCGATGCATTCCCCCTCGGACCCCATGAACCGTGTCCAATAGTATGATATGGGTGTGCAGCAGAAGCTCATGGTGAAGACGAAGGTGATTGGATACGACGCTACAAGGAGAGTACCGAACCAAAAGGCAATCCGGAATGATAGACCGCCTCGGCTGAATATTCGTCGGTAAAAAAGGAGAATCGAGACTTTGGTTGTGAATACGGCTAACGCGAAGAGGAAGCTGTAGATATATGAGAACTGACCGTGTCAGTAACGAAAAAGACAATACAATGGGCCCGATCTGGCAAACCTTTACCACTTCTGAGAGCTGATGTATGTCAAGAGCCCATACATGCTTCCCAGCGCCGGCATGGCCAACTAGAAGAGTCAGCAACTACTCAATTCCAATGAGAACAGCGTGCGCTCACCGAAAACCACCATTGCAGCAATAGCAGCCACAAACAAGAACGAGACAATAATAGCATAGTCGTCCACGCTCAGCCCGTACGCCTGTGTCGTCCGAATAGCAATCCTCCCAGCCAGAAACATGGCCGAGATGACCAACATTATAAGAACGACAGCAGTATTCTTGGCTTCATTGTTGTCTGACAGATCTATGTCTTCAGGCGGCGGCCCAAATGCTGCTATCACGAATGGGTCAATCTCCATTGTGAGCAGGCGAGGATAAATGGGGTGAGTAGTTGTTAGCCCGGGGAGTCAAACACTTGCCAGAGGTCCGCGCTTTAACAAAATTGACCTTACTTATCCCACAATGATATTGAGTTTTTCTACTAGGTGTAGGTTTAAGATCATCTGTGCAGGTGTTCCTGTTTGGAAACTGTTCTCCAGTTAATATGTGGGCTCGGTTCCTTGGGCAGTAACCCATCCGAAACGCGTGGGTCCTTCCTTTGCCAAGGGTCCCTTATCCTGGTATCAGACCTGCCGTGTTTCCCTTGCGCTATCGGGTCATAATAATTACTTGAGCAGAATATGGTTCGGGGGTTTTGTGGTCAAGGCGGGATATTGAGGCGGGATCGAAACATCGTGGTTTGCATCTGTGGTCTCGGGGCAGAATTGATAGCTCCGTTTGATTACTTTTTTGAGGCTCGGTAAGAGGACGTTAACCGGGAATGACTGGTACGGATATAATGTTAGTGTCATCGACCGCGCTATCTTGACAGGTGCCGATAGACCTGCTTTCTAAAACTTGGACATTCAACCTCAGGGGTGCCATTTAAGATTTCCCACATAGTCAGCTGAATGAGCTAAACTTGAGAATATTGGTATCATTCTGTCATAGACTTGCAATTTGCCAAGCCTTATTCCTTCAACGACCTGCCATGTTAAGACCGGATCGACGGCACTATAGTAACAAGATTCATGCAGGGAACATAGATATCACCTGCGTTTGGATATTCGTCTTAAGATTTTGGACCAAGATGGCTTAATAAATGGAGCTGGCTATTAAGCGAAAGTTTGAAGTCAGAATAGTCATGGCACGTGGTACAATTGTTGATAGAGAAGAAGATCCTTGCCCGGCATGTACTCTGTAGGTGCAGTTTCCTAAGTAGATATCTAATCTCGGCTCATGCCAGACAGAGATCAAACGCGTATCAAACAGAGTAGATAGATGAGATACTGAGGTTACCGGAAATATGTACAGTATGCACGTCATGACAAAGGTATGACCTGTAACTCTTACCGGCTGGCAAATTTATGACTCGTATAGCCGCCAGTTATGAACTGCCGGTTTCATCCAGACTATCCCTGTCTGTCAATACACGTGGGGAAGCCCAGCTGCCCTTTTCGTCCAACGATAGCCATAACATTGCACTTTTGTTCCGGTTCCTGCATCTCGTGGCTTGAGTAGCAGTCAGCCACTGCAGAACTCAATTTTGACATGACGTCCCCTCATTAAGCGCCCATCAATCCACGTGGTCCTTCACCTCAGGCGTTGAGAGTAATTTAATCCCCAACCATCCATGAATACAACGTCTCTACTCCTTTCATGCGAACGGTATCATTTTGAATGGGGCCCCCGATGTTCCTCCGCGGAAGGTCCCGATACTACTATGACAGGGCTCTGACTCTGGTCCGCGACACCAAGTGAAAGTTTGTGGGCACCGATAACGATGTGCGAGTCCGTTTGAGCAATGATCTACGCGAATACGACTCCAAATATTTTTCTTTTCTCTTTTTTTTTTTCCGCATTAAAAACAAGTCTCGAAGGTCTGTCGGAGATGAGTTTATGGTCAGAACCGGATTATCAAGTACCCGCCCAGGTGGATTTAATAAAATAGAGACATAAAGTTCTCTCGCCACAGGATTAGAATAGCGACAGAAGTCTTTAGGTCAGTTTAGGAGAAGCTTTAACTAGATATTTCTGTGCCTGCTTTATTGTCTCTATTTTATTATTACCCACCTGCCGCCGAAAATGTTTGAGATGGATTTTGAACCCGGATGGCATGCCCACGTGGGGGCTTTGTTTGAGCAAAAAACAAGTTAATAAGATGACGAGTGACCGGGAATCATTCCTTAGACATGATCGTAACTCGATCGAATCGCGTCACCCGAGAGATTGCGTGATGCCTAAAACGTTTTGACAGGGGTCAAGAGGACCTTAGAGAAGATGTGAACAGTCGATGTCAGAACAACGACTGTAGGATACTGACTGAGCTGGGTGTAGATAGATTGCACTTCTAGAACAATTGTTATCTTCTAAATCTTGGCTTAATGTTTTGCTATGCTCGAAGGAGAATGGTGTTACAGATATTGGTGGCTCTGACCCAGTAAGGTGGGTACATATTCTAAAATTTTATTAAAATTATTATAACAGAATCTTCGGCTCAATGGTCTAGCGGTATGATTCCCGCTTTGGGAAAACCATATATGCGGGAGGTCCCGGGTTCAATCCCCGGTTGAGCCCAACTTTTTGTATCTCTGAGCTCTGCGTGCTTCTTCTCTCTTGACTGCGAATACGATACTGGCCGGTTTCCCCGTATCCGACGTTAGATGTTTGTCTCAATACGTCCTGTCTATATCATTAAAGTCGATACTTCGACACTCAATCAACCTTGCCATTTGTGCACCTGAGCCATGGTATTACAATTTAGAAGAGTGATATAGTGATAAATACAACGCTATCCCAGCCGTTATAAAACATGAACAAACTCCAATCCAGCCCAATATGTCCCTAGCAATTCATATTTCCATTCTCTCATCACCTCTTTCTCAACACATATATCCATGAACTCTCATGGTAAAGAACGTAAAGAGCAAAGCATTCATAAAGAGACACATCATCGCCAGTCCCGAAACAACCCTAGACCTTCTCGTCAAGTCACACTTGGTAGGCGCACTCGCAGGGATACCCATTTCCAGGGACGCAAGCTTGCGCTGCAGACCCGCCTCATAGTCAAACTCGTTAGCCTTCTCCTCATATGTGTAAAGATCCGAAATGACGGATTCATCAGTAAATCGATCAGACGGCTTTGCACATCGGTCCAGCACAAATATCTCGTCTTCCAAGAACTGTCTTACACCATCATCCCACTCGGTCTTGTTGGTAAATAAATTAATCATCTTGGTGCACGCGTCGATGGCGTTCCTTGCACCAATGGTCTCATTAAATGTCGTAACATCTCTCGGCATCGGATCTACCTCGCCGTCTTTATCGTCGTAGTGCGCGTGTCGATCGCCGTCTTGATCATTGTATGTGTGGAAGCAGATAACAGAACCCCAGTCACCGTACGTGTCGGGTCGGAAGCGGATGTAGCCTGCTGTATCACGATCGATCATGTCGGCTGGGTTTTTGAGGCGGCGTTGTGTATGACCCAAAGCGTAGGAGTCTGATATCATATGCAGGCAGACGCCAAATGCCCGTTTTTGGATGTCGGCTTTGTTGTATTTCGGTGTGGTGGCGAGGAGGAGATCGCGAAGTGTGTCGGATTGTGAGGGGACTGTTTCCTTATCAAAGAATCCAGGAAGAACATCGCCGAGTACATCGTCCTCAGACACTCCTTGGTTCCCGCATGCAAGCTTGTACATGACCTCTATCCAAGTAAGAATATTCCTCCTCGTCTTCTCAGGCTTCTCGCCTAATTCGGATCCCATGCCATGGAAGAACTGAAGATTGCCCATGTGCGACCGTTTCGTCATGCACTTCTCTTGGCCAAACTTGAAAGCGTTCAACCACTCGATTCCCAGACTAAACATTCTGTTGTCTTCTGTGACGTCCTCGAATAACAGACATGAAGGATCATCGTTCCATACCACGCCGCGGAAGAATTCCCATTGCTTGTCGTTGATGTTGTTGTAGACTGTGCCTCTGGGAAAGGTCATGTCGGAGTGGATAAAGGCTGCGACGACTATACTTTCGTGGACGGGGAATTTGATGTCCAATTTGGTGGGGAACGATACACCGACACCAATGTCGTAATTTGCTCGGACTTGGTCTCCCTTTTTCATGGCTGAGGTATCGTTTTTGTTGTTCATGTGAATGATGACATTTGCTTGTTTCGTTAGCTATTATCGAGAAGATCAAAGACCGAACTTACCAGTCAAAGGACTCCCCCGCTCCTGGATATTGGTAACATCAATCTTAAAGATCGGCGAGCAATCCTTGACTGTAACATGATTCTTGGAGAAGGGCAGCGCAGGACACTCAAACTCAAGGGTAAAGTCGGTCCATCCTTGGCCATACTTGGCCACGTATGTGACCCAAGCCTTGGATCCTCCCCAGCCTGTGGAACATTAGCGTCGCAATACAATAAGTAACTGATGATTGACTTACTCGGTTGAGCGAGGTAGATAGTCTGCTGGGTTCCAGCTTCGATGAGATTGAGCGGCTGACGTAATGGCCAGTTCCCACTCTCAAGACCAGAGTCGTCAAGGAGAAGATCCTGATCCGACTCGTTGCTTATATTGACATGGCAGGAGAAGTCCATTTCTAGGATACCAAGTACAGTGATGCTGGTTCCAGTGAAAAAAGAGGTGGATTTTCTCAGTTTGAATGAGATAAAAGTGCCCTTCTTCAAGCGAGATCGAGGATCGTGATGGGAATCTTTACCTGAAAAAATGATGACGTCGTTCTCTATAGCGACGCGTTTGATCTGTACGCCTTAGCGGGGCATAAGCTCCTAACCAATGAGCTGAGTCTATCCACTCTGTCTGTCACGAGCTTAAGATAAGGTTATTGGGGTCGTCATTACTACCCTGGAGCAAAAGAGGTCGGAAGTCATCGAAACAATCACCAATTATGTGTAAAGTCTGGTTGTAGTCTAGCAGGTGCTTTAATGACGTCTCGTATTTGCTATAAGTTTCGTGACTGAGTTCTAGATAGTGAAGGCTGATATTGGATGGAGGAAGAATTAATGTTTGGAGGGATAGAGCTTATCTTCTACAAAAACTTCGCCATGATCCTGTAACGTTTCTGAGCATTCTCACTGATATACAGCACGTAACAATATTTATGGATACCTGAGGTACCTAAGGTAGGTAGGAAGCGGGGTGAGTTTTAGCCGACAATCCTTCAGCGCCTTTTTGCTTTCCTCCGCCAACGTGACACAAACACGCATCTGCTTCCTACTACCCGACACGCGCAAATGAACCCACGAGTTGTCACGAAACTCTACAGCTACAGCGACTCATCTATACAATAATCAAAGACAATCAGAGGTGATAAAGATCGATGCCGCTACGCTTTGCATCCCGGTCGAACACTCCAAGAACGTCAAACCCCTCCTCTTTCCGCCCATGGAAACGCGTCCAGTTCCATACTACACATCACGATTGATCCTATGCAGAAGCCCCCAAGTTCTTACGGCCGTGAAAAGTACTGGGCGAAACAAGAAGCGCTCTACGACTAGGAAATGCAGTGTTTGATCGACTGAAGCTCCTTGAACGGATTCAATTCTGGCCGCCTTCGGGAAACCTTCGTCTGTGTATCCGAACATGCTTAGCGATGCGCTTATCAACCCGGCACCCGGTGTCGCTGTTTGAGATGCGCGACGTGTCAGCACACACCTCGTCATCTGTTTTCCCCTCGTGACGCCACCCTTGATGGTGCTCTGTCGAAAAACGTCCTCTCGAATAATTGAGAAGCTCACCCAGACGCTACGTAACGATCCTGCTACTTCGCTGCAACACGTTACACTTCTCCACCCTGCGATCGAAGCCTACATTATCCCCCGTCCCGAAGCTCTGACCGTGAGCCTACATCGCTGTCTCCGATACTTTATTATGTCAAAAAGGTTATCCGCCAATGGGGGTTTCGAACCGAGACACTGTAAATTGTTCAAACGACTTTTTGGCACACGACTCCGTGCAGAACCACGTTGTATACCTAATGCTCGTAATAGATATTCCTCCCATGATTGTGAATGACCATCAATCCCCCCCTCTAAAAGAGTCGGGGATCAACCCAAAAAGGCAAACCACATACAACACCGGGAATTCGCTGGTCGTCACCGACCCAACTACTAATCCAGCGCTTCGCAGCTTGACTATGGGAGAGCGGACGGGATCCCGTATTTTCTGCGAGCTGTGGTCGTATGTACTATTTCTGAGTTAATGAGACTCTATATACTCGAAAGATAGCCAACCCCTTTTTGTGTTTTCTTCTCAGCCATACTGCCGTCAATTGATCACAACAAACGACCAATACTTCTCAAAGTCGCGCTAGTGGGATTGCACGGAAGAAATTCCCATTGGGTAAATGATCAGACTCGGTTCCTGTCCAGTAGTTGTACACTGCGATCTAACTCATCCCAGCCCTTAAGCCTGCACCAAGATATCATCGTGAGCACCTCAGGTTCGAAGTTGACGTGAGGCGTCTTGACCACTGACTCAGGAACCTTCAGTGGGGCATCCTCTGTAATTCCCCTCCAGAATAGGCACTGTCATGCCCAATTGGCCCCTGCATATTAGCGATTTACCACTGAACATGTTCAGAATATTTGACTTATAGCAAAGTATCTCAGTTTCGCAGCGTCTAACATAGTCGCTGTCTGAGACGTCACCTTGAACCTTAGAACACTCCATCCCAGTGCAGATGAATCGTGCACAATCACAAAACAAGGATTGTCTAAATTGAGTAGCTTCTTCGACACTCAGGTGTTTGCATCGCGTCTTCTATAGTCTTCCCCGGAAATGACTGACGTGCGTTCGTCCCAAGAAGCCACGAGGGTTCGCCGTGCTTGTAGAACGATACGTTGATGTGATTCTCAATGATAAGATCTACGACAGGACCCAGGGGCAAGTTGCTTATAACGGGTTCGTCCCGCGTTTCGTTAGTTACGTGAAAAAGGAAGAGGCATCATTGATCCGTGAAAGAGTTGCCAAAGTTTGCCATTGAGGAAGTATTTTGGTACACGCTCTGTCTTTGAGGGCTGAGAGTCCGCTGCTAGCCGGAAAGTGAAATCGACTTGTCCTGGCTGGTCTTTGCTAGCTGACGGTGGCGGTTGTGTAGGATGAATTGTGTATCAGTGATGTTGCCATTAGGATGCGTGTTGTCATCTGGAAGAGACAGATTGTCTCTGGCGCAGCTGGGGGTTCTGAATGATAATGTGGTGATTATCGCGCTCAACTTTCCGAAACTGACGGAGTTCTAAGCTATCATTCATAATGATGTGATATGGTCGAGGACAATCTGGAGAAGGGGCTGCGTAGATACCTCCTGCAATGCCCTTGCGGTGACAGGTAATTACTGTGAAGATGGAAATATTCGAGGTTCATAATCGGGAATTGAGATACAAGCTATTTGTGTTGATGAATTAGAAACCATCAACTGCAGAGTTCTACTCCACGTTATACGTTAACTTTGCCATATAAGTGATCCAATTGAACACTGCCAGCTGTTGAGTCCTTGAACCACTGGAACACTCACAAGACTTTGCAGAACTGGTTTTCCTCAAGGCTCGCTAGGTATGCCACTACCCGAAGGCCGCGATACCCCCCATACATACTGTTCTGAATCAACGACATGCCCCTTCCAAAGGCATCTCAGGCACCCCAGCTCGCTGTATACCACACCACCACACTCTAGCTCTGTATTCAACACCCTCCATACCCACCAGCCTCTCCGCCGGATATCCATAGTAGACACCATCATCAGCCTGCAGACTTTGCAGAAACTTGCCAACAAAGCTGCCCAAAAACGGTCTTGCAAAGATGTTCCTGAGCAATACCCTCTCGTCACTCATCGTACGCTGACCACCGTACGTCTCCGTCATTATCAGATAACGTATAGCATTTCCGAGAGGGAAGAATACAGCTACAGAGCTGTAGTTTCCGGCCGGCGGTTGGAACAGGAGGTGCATTGCGTGTGCGATGCGGTAGGCGTAGGATGTGGCGATTAGCTGACTTGGACAGTCCATGAGCGAGAGTTTGGTGTCAGCGTCAGGGTCTTCAAGTTCGCAGAAGCCCATTGTCGAGTATAAAAATAGACAAGTCATCCAATAATAGCAACTCAAATAAACGACAGCGAGATGGTCATCATTTTTGGGAAGAGGTAGTGCCTTCTTAGCGATGGTGTAGTCGTAAGTCGTGAGGATTTCGCCCACTTCCACCTCCCAAGACAAAAGGTTCATCTCGCAAGCACGACACTTGTCCATGAGTACATTAGCCAACTCTTTTGCTTGCATCTGGTTTGATGTTTGTCGAAGAACATCCAAGTCCTCCAGAAGTCCTGGGATCTCTACTAAAATATCAACAAGCTTGTTAAGCGGCGAGTCTGTTACTGAGCGCCACAGTCGTGATTGTTTCCATTGCCTTTGACTGAAGGGCGACCTCTTTCTCCGAGAAGTATAAGCATTGATCTATGGCTTTTTTAGCACACAAATTTCTCGAGTTTATGATTGATATATTTACCAGCGTGAGACGTCCATCTGCCAGTAGCTGGCGTCCCATATGGGACCAACTATCGTCCGGACCACGGCTTAAAATTAGCGCTGTTTCGCCATCGATGTGCTTTGTAAAGCCTTTGGCAGTGGATTGCGTTGGACTAGCACTGGAGGTTGTGCCAAACAATTGCTAACCCTGCTGTCAGCACTTTAAATATTAGAAAGGGTGGAATGGCGTACTTCGTAAACACGCATAAGCTGAATGGCGGCGAGCATACCGTCCTTGTCCTGTCTGCACGAGTCCAAAGAAGTAGCCATTTGCTGCAGTGCTAAACCATATGCCTGTTGACTCTTTCGCTTGAGTTGTATGTCGTTGTTATTAGCTCCAAGAGTAGCCGTGCTCAGCGCCATGGCGACGTATTGCAGGGCGGGCTCTACCTCACTCAAATCCTCGTAGAGTCGCATGCGCTGGAAGCTCGTTGTACCGGAAGCTTTGAGCGAGAAGCCGTTACCTCCAGAGAGATAATCCATCCAGAAGAGACCAGTGAACTTTTGAGTTCTGGCAGTTCTCGTCAGTGAGTCATGCAGTATTATGACAGACGAGTCGGGACGTTTGGGAATAGCCTTGATATCATGGCTATCTCTTGGTTGCGATTTCGTGTAGGATGCCTGTGTTGACCCTTTGCTGTTGAGCCAGATGGGCTGTCTGTCGTAGCCCTCGCATGAGATGTTGAGAGCGATGCATTGACCGCAAAAAGGTGTTTTCTTATCGCACTGCAAGAAGATCTCAATCTTAATGGCAGATCTTGGGGACTCTATTTGGAGAATCCAGAAATGCGAGCTGACTCACTCCTTTCTTGCGTTTTCGACAGGTGATGCATCCCTTGGACCTACCTGGAACACCCACCATGGTCTCTTTTTCGGACCAGCTTTTGGTCGATTGAGTTGGATCGTAAGAGTAGGTAGAGAGTATTGCGATGACAAATTGAGTCGACAGGTAAGTGTCTGTTTGTCATCTAGTTAGACTCAGACCGCTGGATCTTGATCAAAGGAAACTAACTTGTCTAATCGAGTTTTCTTAACAGCAAAGTGACAAATAACGACTATCAGCCCTTCTGAGTAAAACCCCAAGATCTAAGTTACGTGTTTAAAGTGACGGCATTGACTTTTTGTGTGTGTCGGCGCAGATTGACTCTCGATGCAGTTTAGCGTCGATGATCCTTCGCTCATTTCGCATTCGCCTTTTGCTTGAACGAGCTTATTACCCTTTTTAGTGGGTGTATTTTCGCATTCCCTGTATCTATTCTTATTTCAGCCAATTGATTTCCACAGAAGTACGGATTTCGGGTTGGTAAGACACGGACAAGAGCTTGGGATGTGCAAGCGTTTTTGCCAATCCTGGTTTCAATCTGCGCGACACGAACCACAGCCTCAATATGTTTTATGTTTAATACTAAGTATGTGGTTATTATTGTTGGCATCTCAAGAATGTATATATATCATCGTTGACTGCTACGGATGGTTATTCTTTCTTCACTCATTATCACCACTCATCAGTTGGCTTCCTTCTTAGGTTAACTGGCTATCACATTATATATCACCAATATTTTATACCACCAACATCATGACAGCATCAACACGACCTCCAGCCAACGCCTTCGTCGCCAAGGTCCGCAAAGTCTACAATCCCATTGGCTTCTCCAAAGGTTACAACTTCGTCCTATGGTTCATCTTCGCCGGTGCCATGCTCGGCTTCTCCCTCGCACGCATGATGTTCCTCGATTACACAGGCGTCTACTGCAATCCCGACAGCCAAGGCAACGGTGCAGGCCCCGGCGAATGTTTCTCCTACAAAAGCAAACCCGTTTATCAAATCGGTATCAAGCTTCATCTTTATACCATTATACCCGCCGCTCTGCTCGTCGTGTTTCAGTTCGTGCCGTTCATCAGGTACAAGGCTCTTATTGTGCACCGCTTGAACGGATACATCGTTATCATCCTTGCCGTTATTGGGACTGTGGGTGCTATTATGATTGCACCTATTGCTTTTGGCGGATCACTTATGAATAGAGCTTGGATTGGAACTGCAGCGATTATGTTTATTGGATCTCTGGCCTTGGCGTTATGGAACATCAAAACTCTACAGCTCGAGCAGCATCGGGCTTGGATGCTTCGCGCCTGGTTCTATGTGAGTACCTGCAGTACCTTTCTCATACACATCTCAGTCACTAACATATCAACAGGCTGGTTCCATCATCACTCTGCGATTGATCATGATCATTTCTGCAATGATCATGTCCAAGAACCCAAGCTTCCGTGAACCTATGCAGTGCGACAAGGTTGCTACCTTTTACGACGATACCGAGTCCCTGGTCGCTAAGTACCCCGCATGTAAAGACCTGGATGCTTGGGTAGCGGTGCAGGGCGACATGGGAGGTGAAAGTACCGAGAACATTGCTGCGGCACTTACACTAGGTTTCTCGATGGGCGCCTGGCTAGCCCTGGCCATTCATGCCATTGGAGTCGAAATATATGTGAGTTAGATCATTTTCCACCACGCTCTGCTCCATTCTTACGAGACTATAGCTTCATTTGACACCCGCTGAAACACAGCGTCTTCGCAAGGTTTCCTACCAGCGCCAACTTGAGAGAGGGTTCAAGAACCCTGGTAGCAGCGGTCTCACGGCGGACCGGCTTGGAGATTCTGAGAAATGGTCTCCAGGGAATGATACTATTGCTAGCCCGCCTAATAAGCGACTTAACAGCGATTCCTCAGTACGCACTGCTTAGGATTGGTGCCTGATGCAATACTAGGGAACGGGTGTACATCTCTCAGCGACTTCATACTAGATACATATAGACACAAATATACAATGCTTTAGATATCTAATGTCTTTGTGTGGCCTACTAACAGAAAGAGTTTTGTCTGACTGGCCTGATAGTGAATAGCAAATATCACTATCACAGCAGAGCGAACTTGAGTAAGAGTGGGAAAGGATCTAATTCTAGAAAATTTGAGTAAGCACTTATAGATATATTGCAACAGTGTAATTTCGAACATGTAATGAAAACTCTCTATAATTTGATATGTGATAATACTTTTAGTACAAAATCTAAGAAACGCAGGCTAGGAGACTCTTGTAAACACATCTTGATCCCATAACATCGTCACATCATCAACATCGCATCACCAGATCAGTACTGCTCCTTCCTGTCCAGCTTTCCAATCAACTTGCCACCATCAAGAATGCTTCCAAACATGGCAGCTTCAAACAGATAGTTGACCTGCCAAGCGTGATGATTGGCATGGGCAATCAGCCAAACCATTTCCAACACTCGACCTTTTGCGAAGAGCTTGGCCATTCTCAATCTAGAACCCTCCGCGAGTTCAAGCTCGATCGCTTCGTCGACCTTGCCGCCGCGGACGTACTCCAGAGGGCCTGTGACAAGATACCACCAGAGTTCTTTGAGGAGAGGCTCCTCGTGGTGACGAGAAAGGTGCTCGTGAACGTGGTCGCATGTATCCTCCCCGTTGCAGGTGTACTTGGTGTCGAGAGGTCGACTGAACCCAGTAAGATGGAACCCCTTGTCAAATACCTCGTCGAAATCAGCTTCACTCTGAGGATAAGCAGGTGTCTTCCTGGCCTTTTGCCAACCCAGCAGTGCACGTCGGAAAAACATGTGTCGATCGTTCTGGATGTGCCAAGTGTATAGCGCAGCGCACATCCTAGCAACAGGCTCGTGCCATCGCTGCGTGAGCATTCTGGCTCCCATCACAGCATAAGCATCGTAAACCCTCCTCAAAACGTCCTCACTGACGATTCCCGTGTCTGTGATGTCGCTGACGTTTAGAAACGAGTTCATCACCTCAGAGTTGACCAGATCACAGCCCACATCAACAACATCGGTTCCTGGTGAGCTGAAGACGAGGTCGGCCATGACAGCACCAGCATCAAATCCTCGCGCTGTAGCTTCGGCTGCCATGCCAAGAAGACTACTCTCGGACAGTGAAACGATCTGAGCGGTCCGTCTATCTAGCCGGGCAGATCGATTAAGAAGGTGGTCCTTGTGCTTTTTCTCCAGAGCAATCTTGCCTTGGATATACCGCTTGCCAATAGCGACAGCATCACGACGCTCCTCGCCACCGGGTGTTCGAAGCGCATGCGGGTCATTCAAACCCTTGTCTAGCAGGGGCTCGAGGTTGGGAAAGACATAGTTGTACCCGTGCTCGTAGTAAAAGGCCATGTCGGTGACATAGTTGGAGAACATAGTATCCGAGTCGGCAGCGCCCATAAGGAGACTAGCAATACCACAGCCGAACAGGGCATTGGTGGTCTTGAGGGCTTCGGGCCAATGCTCTGCGCCAAGAATACGGAGGATCTCTTCAGAGACGGGGCTGAGGCCAGCACCCTTTGGGGGCAGAACATTGCCGATCTCGTGCTGAGAAAGCTTCCATTGCTCTAGCTCAGGTGAGAGTTTCAGTTGGGTAACCCTAGATCCTGAGCCAGTGGAGAAAGAATCAGAAGAAGCGCCCGAAGATTCATCTATATCCTCAAAGACTTCAATCACGAAAGTGCTGGCAAGGTGGGACAGACGCTGGAGATCATCGACGGTTCCACGACCGATGAGACCTCTAGCTTCAGCATATCCTATGTGCACAGGATGCTTGGCCTTGGAGTACCGGTCAAGCAGTCTTCCGATACCACGGCCCCGGAGACCCTTGCCCCAGAAATACGGGTACTGGGGATTTTCAGATGAAGTGGAGTTTGAGAATTGGGGAGAGGAGGAAGCGTGTTGTTCGCGGGAAGAGGGTGCTTTGACTTTGATTTTGAGCCCGTTAAGGTTAAACTCGCCCCAGTAGCTCTGCTGAGGCCAGGGTAGACACCAAGGGAAGGACATTTCGATCGGCAATAGAGAAATTAGGATGCTAGTAATAGTGTAGATAGTTTGCGATAGTGAGAAATCTGAGCGCAATATCCTTACTAGGGCGGTTCGTCACTCTTCTTTTATATAAAAGCATTGTATGTGATCTCGGGGATTACAAAACTTCAAATACCGCAGTAATGTTAATCATTAGAGCATGTTTGCCCATATTGAAACAATTACAAAATCGCCATCCCATACAAAACACATGTCAATGTTGGATGACGAATTCTTTCAGCCTCTGTAAATGTTTGTTGGTTGAGACATATCACTAGGGTCTAGATGCAGAGTACAGGGGTTGAAAGAAGATGCAGTGAAGATCGTCGTCAGTGAGTAAAAGATGGTGGTGGTAGGTGAGACAAGATAGCCGTTCGAGAGTGTTCGGGGACTTGTAAACTTGGCATTAGGGTTCTACATGTTGGTCGAGATGTCTCATTATAGCCTCTCCCTTTCAAACGGCGATATCCGATACACGAGAAGTGGTTTCAAGACCTAGAGGGTTTTACCTGAGAGTGAAGATCTGAGTTGTTATGAGTGCTTTGGCTCTAAAGAGAACTGTCAGATACGGATTTGCGGAAATATGCCATGTTTGCATGGGGAAGCTGAATGTTGCATCATAACGTTGCAACCAACAACATGCAGATTTAAGTGTTTATGCCAAACACGATAAGGAATAATTAGATTGGTGGTCCTAAGAGGAATAAACAACGGTATCGGCTTACCGGGTAGTTGAATCCCGAGACTACACCAGACATGGCATAACCCGACGATTGAGTCTCCACGTTTAATGGGAATCAAGCCATTCTCCTTTTTACACGTGAAAAGTTCCTTTTCCGCTCACACTAACAGCTAAAGAAAGCTCACGAACGTTTACCAGGTTGGGAATGCAGGTTCGCTGTTGGATCTGCCAAAGTACAGTACATCGTACATGACTACCATTTGCTACTGCAGTCAAGTAGATGAGGTTGAGCGAGACAGTGACTTAGACTTGAGCTAGCTAGAGTTGAGGTACGTAACCAACAAATGCCGCGTTTCGATCGCGGACCCCTACAAAGTGAAAAGTGGCACAGTCCGAGGACAGAACGTCTAGAAGCTTTCTTCCTGTCTCATTTCTAATTATTGGAAATGTGGCATAACTGTCACACGCTTCGCTTAGGAAGAATGCATGTCTTGAAGGAAGAGTCTCGTTCTCTTCATCAAACTCAACAATACACCATCGTGACGAAATCTCACTTCCCCGCTTTCTGCATTCAGTTTCTCCTGAGGCCCAATCTGGATTCATTTTAGCTTCATACGCTAATTTAAGCAAACTTCCCTCCCCACCCCTCAGGAAAAAGTTCAAGCCAAATTACCTGGTGACAGCCGTAGATGTACCCGGGCCGGGCCTTAACCTGTCCAGGCCGGGACATTGCCACGAACGTTGCACCTCATGGCTGGCTCTAGTAGAGTGTATGATGACTCCAAGCATCTTGCTACGCATACGGTTTAAAGCTAAAGTTAATCTACCCAGACCAGAGCATCCGATTATGGCTTTGTCTTCAGTGACGGCTTCTCAAGAGAGGGGTTGATCACCGGAGCTGAGCCTGCTCGAGGTAGCTAGAGATAGCCTAATGGACCAGGAAAATGGTCAATCATTGCCGTATTGTCATTCCTGCCATGTCCAAACCCGGAATTGTAGTGGAACAAGCTCTATTAGACCACATTCCAGGGTGTTGACAGGTTTTTCTTCTTTTATTGTTTCCTTTTCTTCTTCCTTTCCCGTTTTGCTTTTTCCTCTTTGTTTGGATTCGTGATTAGTCTCTCTTGGGTAAATTACGAATAAAAAGAGCTATTGTGTCTCTCCCACGTCTGACCTGAATTTCCCCATTTCTCCAACTTGCAACATCCATCCAAGCTATACCC